>JALLAZ010000367.1:0-16461 GCA_036939755.1 Stephanodiscus triporus
GGCGACGGGGGGGGGGGGCGACGGTCGAGGCGCGGCGTCGGCCCCCGCCGGCTCGGGGATGGGTACCGCGAGCGCGGAAGCGCCGACGACCGCGACGACGCGCCCGGCTCGCGGCGCGGCGACCGCCGCGGCGTCGCCCCCCCCCCCGACGGCGGATCCCCTGGCAGGGTCCGTGGCCTGCGTCGAGGCCGTCCTCAGGATGTACAAGGAGACGTCCGACCCCGCCGAGCGCGAGGCGATGATCGTGCCGCTGAGGGAGGCGCTCATGGCGGCCGCGAGCGCGAGCAACAGGGTCATCGCCGAGACCGAGCTACGCGCGCACAGGTCGGCGATGGAGGCGGGGCCGGCGGCCGCATTCGCCTCGATGGGGGGGGACGGCGTCGGCGCGACCGCCGCGGCGGCGCGGCCGATGATGGGTTTCCCCACCGCGTACGCCGCGACCGACCCCCGCGAGGAGGACGAGGGCATCGCGTCGACGCCCGCGGCGATGGCTGCCGGCGACGACGGCAGGGCGGCGAACGACAGAACGTTGGAGGACGTATACAGCGCCTTGCTGAATGCCAGGGGCGATGGGGGCAAGCTCGGGTTGGGGAATATCAGTGGGAATGAGGCGAATGACTTGTCCGACAAGCTCGTTGCGATGCGGGGTGTGCTTTTGGACGAGTTGAATCATGGTACTTAGATCGTGTCTTGCAGTGGGACATTTTAACAATAGTTTGTTCTTAAATTGTATGAGATCCTGTTTTATGTCGCAGAACATGCCATCCATCAAAAATGCCTGTTGTATGTTGTAGCTTCTCGCCAATTACCATAATGTTCCCGCCTCGGAAGTGGGCCTACGACGGCCTCGCGAAGTATTGTTGTCTGCAGTATAGCGAGGAGGTCGCGCCTCGACCCCACGCGCTCGTGGAGGACTTGGGAATCGACGACCTCGTCGGGAAAGGCGCGTCGGTGATACTTTTCACCAACGGTATGCAGGACATGTGGTACGGAGGCTCGTACCGGAGGATTTGTCCGATACGATTATGGCGCTCAACGTCGAGAATGGGGCACATCACAGCGACTTTTTCCAAGTCGGCCCTTAGGATGCGGATACCAATGATATCAAAGAGGGTTGAATTGTTAGTGGAGTTCAGAGTAGTTGAACGTTGAAGATCTTTTTGATTCGACATTTTGGAGTGAGTAAGTTCCTTTTTGGTCCCAACTGAAAGGCAGGCGGATTAGCGAGAAAAATGACGATTCAATCAACCGAGTGGAAGTATTTAATAGTGAAGGATACACATGAAACAAATGCCGTTGAACTAGAGAGCAGCCAATCCAACCCGGTGGAGCAGCAGATAGTCAAGGAATGGTGCAACTCCAGTAGGGAAACAAATAATCAAGACCCGATAAAAGCGGCGGCGACTATACTATCAGCCCATAATAGTGGCACCATGGAAGCTCTCTCCAACGCCACCAAGTTGGAAACTTCGAGGATGCTGGATAAAGTATTGGCTAATCACTCATCGCAAACTCATGCCGGCGGTACAGACCATTTGGTGGAGATGGATAATATAATTCTAACCTGGATTTACTCGATTCACGAAAGAAGCTTCAAAAACGCGTTGGAAGCTCTCAAGGCGATTGAAACGGATGACATTACAATCCAGCAGAAGAACGCCATTGAAAGCGTCAAAAAATACGTGACCATTATGACAGAAGTCGAACATTCCGACATAGTGCAACTCGTCTTCAAGGAAAACAACAACGTAACCGATGACTTGAGAGTTATAATCAGCACTTTCTCGGGACATCCGCTCAAACCCCTTATCAAACTCTACGCCGTGAAGCGGGGTATTTCTGTTAAATCGCTGCGATTTTCCTACAAGGGCAAGATGATGTTCATGACCGACGTAAAGAATAAATATCTCAATACATTGGGCATGCAAGATCATGATGTGATAATAGTTCACCACGATAGTGACTCCAACAAGATAAGCACGGTCAACAACTCCTACCGACAACTACAGAGGGAGACCAAGAAGAAGAAAAAGAGCAAGGTGGTCAGGAACAACAAATCCAATGTCAAGAAGGAACAAGTCAAGCAGGACAAGCCCACCATTCCGTCCGTCGAGGATTACAAAAGGCAGCATTCCATGATCCTCTCCAAGCTTCATGAGGAGGTGCACCTTCGTCTTAAGGATATCCGAACAAGATTGAACGCGCTTGACCTCGATCGCCAGCAACCAAAGTCGAAGAATACAGGTATCAAGAAGAGCACTCCTACGAATGAGGGACCGGACGACCAAATGTTACTACCCGAATCTGGCGTTGGCGGCAAGGCGGGGAAGGCCTATTTCGTGGTCCAGGTTGGGGAAGTGCAAAATTTGTACAAGACGACCAAAACGTCCGCGCTCGCTTCTCCAATGCACGGCCAATCCGGCCTACCCACATTGGACTTACATGGCTGCACGAGGGTGAGAGCCGTCGTGAAGCTGAATAAAAGCCTCAAGGTATGGGTGGATACCGCCATGAGGGGATACGATCCGTTTGTGATTACCGCCGTGATCGTATGCGGCTGCGGATCCCAGGAACTGTCGGAGACGGTGCAAGAGTGGATCAAATCGACTAGTCAGGTCCGCAATGCTCCGAAATCTACTTAAGGATTATTAGTCATCACCGTGTTTGTTTGTACTGATTGATCCAGCGGCATCCATTGTTCCGCGTGCTTTTCCTCTGCTGCCAGCATTGGCTTCAAAATTTTTTAGTCTATCAATGCCATCTAAAAACGCGCTATCACCGGTTCATATTCTATTTTCACATAGTCGAGTATAAGCGATGACCCTCCGGGACGACGTGCACGGTCGAGGGGATGCCCACTCCGAGCGTCTCCTCCCCATTTTCCTGTGTGTGTCCCTTGAAAATAGCGTCGCGGGTTCGCCTCATTTTTGTTGCGAATTTTATCATATCATCCGTAATGTATCGTAATGATAATGGTAATGCGGGAGGTCAGGGATACGTCGGCTGCCACCACACACTCTCAGTTTGCCCCTATTCAACGTTGAAGCCAAGAATTTCACGTATCAAGTTGGGAACTATGAGAAAGCTGAAGAGGGGAAAGTTTGTGATGTAAAGCGTGGGATAAAAATGAAAGATGGACGCTCCGATCGAAAGCCTGTCCTCGGATGCTGATATTTCTCCATCACCATCATCGTCATAATCCACGCGATGCCACATCTGGCCATGAGTTCCGGAGTCAAACGAACAATATCAGTAAGAGGAACACTACAAACGATCTAGGAGCGAGGGCTATGCTAATACGTACCCAAGGTGGGATCCAAACAGAATCCCCTCTCCGCGTGACACATTCGTACACTAGGGGTATCCTGTTCAACCGCTGGCGCAATTCGATCAGTGGATCCATATTCGAGTAGAAATAACCCCTGTGTCTTGAAATTGTAGGCCGGAGCAGTCCACTCCACATCGTCGGGACGAGCGTCCACCGCCGCGTCCCATGGAGCTGGGAGGCAATGTTACCGATCGGTTCCGCGTGCAGATCCGTCCTCGGATGACGAGTCTCGTCTATCCCAGCACTACGATGCCGATTACCCGCGATGAAAACCGGGAAGGTAGTCATGGGCGGCACGAGCTTCCCCATCCACGTCCCGATCCCCCCGGCCGACAACCGATACTTAAGCCAAAGTTTCGCATCTTCGAGGTAGGTATTCCAACCAAACAATTCCTTCGCCAAAGACGGCGGCATGATCTCATCGCGCAACTCCGGATGCTCGTCGATGATCACCTGCGTTCCAATTTTCGCGTTGGGCGAGTCGCCCGATAGTATCTTCCGAAGGAATTGCGACAGCGTCGTCGGAGCGCCGTCGGCCGCGTCCGGCACCAATGCCGCGTATCCGGTCTTGTTGGCGGCATCGGAGAAATAGCTCGGCAGTGTAAGATTCGAAAGTTGGGGATCGTTCAGGATGGCGTTGGGCGTGAGTCTTCGATGTCCACGACGACGAAATCTATCGCGATCGTCGTTGTTGCCGCTGCCGCTTTTCACGTCAACGACATCGGCGAAGTCGTGGAATGATTCCGCGGGCCACAGGTTCCGCAGCACGATCGGATGCGTCGCGAGGTCGAATTCATCGTCATGGAAGACCTTGGCATATTCCACGAGAATATCCCGCGTGATGACGTCGCGCAAACTACACACATCGTCAGGTGCACTGCTGGACTTCACAAGTGGCGGCGGCGACTCATCGCTGCAACGATCATCGGCAGTTAACGAGTCGCCGTCCGTCGTCGTCGTCCGCCCTTCCAGGAGATACATCCGTGTCATATCCACCTCGCACGGAACAAGCATACTCAAATCGATTTCTGGCGCGTTTCGATACCGGGAGGTCGGTGACAAACGACCGAACTCGACATCGTCGTTATCTATCGACAACACGCCCGATCGCCGCGCGGCATCTTCCCACGACCGATGGGCGAATCGTTCCATACCATCGACGATGGAATCCATTTTATCGATTATGGCGGTCGACGCCGGCAAACTAACATTGCCAGTCTTCGTGATATTTCTCTCCAACAGTCGACTCAGGGGGGTCATTATCACTGTGCGCAGAGACGTGGCAAGGACGAAGGATGCGGTGGCGACGGATGCCTCGACTCGACTATGCCAGTAGTGCGAAGACGATTCGTAATACTGCGAAAAGAGCAAAGGGGGATTGCAAAAATTCGACGCGGCATTTTTGATCGGATTGGCATATGATTCGTAAAATATATACACCCGCGCCGCACGACGCCGTGATTTCTCGTTTTGGGAAGCTCCCGGTCTCCTTTCTCACCGTCGAGCGATTCACCGGTATCAATAACGGCGAGGCGGGATATCCGAGGAGAAGAGACTGGAGGATGACGACGGCCACGACGACGGCCGCCATCGATACACAGTTGGGATGGCATTCAGTCTTCGCAGCCATTTCTCTCCTCTCGTCGTCTATCTTTAGAGACGACGGCTCTGTACGATACTTTCGGTACGTAGATATTTACATCTGCTTTCTTGGCGCCAACACTCCCATCTCCCCAACCCAACGCAACTAAAACTGCATGCTGCGTCTGGGCCAATGGCGTTCGTCGGATCGTGCCACCCGGGGACATTCCCGCTGGATCCCGATTGGATCTTTTCCCATCGATCGGCCGCCGCCGCCAATTTTTTTTTCGTTCCGTGAGCCATCGTCCGACAACAACAAACTCTCTTGTCGTCGGGCGGGCAGGGGAAGCAGGAACGCAATGACTCGTCGGTCGCGGCCGCTGCTCACGCATCGCGCGCTGTTGCTAATTATGGCGGCGTCGTCCCCGACGACTTCGACGACGGCGCGGCCTCCCCCGTCGTTCGCCTCCCGTATCCCCCGCGGGGACCGTCGCCCTCGTCCCGGCCGACGGTCCCTCCTTCGCCGCGGACGTCCCACTCCGTCGTCGTCGCGCCGTCCAAGATTCTCGGCACGACAGGACGACGAGGCAGGCGTGGGAGGACGACGATGCGCCGCCGCCCTCCTGTTCCTTCGATTCTCGTCACTGGTCGGCGGTCCGTCGTTCCTACCCCTGCACGTCGAGGTCATCGTCGCCACGCTCGAGGAGGCTGTGGACGCGACGGGGGGGATCACGGACGAGATATACGTCGGGATCGACGCCGAATTCACCCTCGCGCCCATTCTGTCTATGGAAGGCGTCTCGGCGGTGCATCGATTCGACTATCTCCCGGTAGATCCGACCGACCCATCGACGATCGTTCGACTGCTGACGCTGGGGGGCGTCCCCGGAAGGATGAGACATCGGGAACGCGGGCGGCGTCGTACTGACGACTACGACGACGACGACGGAGGAGGAGCAAATGCCGAAGTGGATCGAGGCGGCCTCTCGGTATTGGTGCCGGTCGGGTACGTCCCCGACGATGATGGGGGGAGGAGGACGTCGTCGGACTTCGATGTCGTCGTCGGGACGGCGATGGGATACGTGAACGACGCGCGCGACGACGGTCGATACGACGAATTGCGAATATTGGGGGGGAAGAACTGCCTTTCGTTCGCGCTGGACGTGCTTTCGCACCTGAAGTCCGAAGTCGGGACGGTGATACGATGGACGACGCCACGTCGAATGGATTATTGGACGTGAGCGCGATAAAACGGACCTGCCCGCGTGCCCCCCCCCCCTTGTCGTCACCCCCCCACGAGAAAAATAAACAATCAACGCACGCCCGCCCGTCCGAAGGCGAATGCGATGGACGCTTGGAATGATAAAATCGAATGGCGGTGTAATCGGTCGAAAGCGGAGCGCTGGACGCCGGACCAGGAGATGCGACGCGGAATTCGCCGGCATCGGGTGTCGGCATTTCGGATCTCTCGGGCGTGGCACACTGAAACCGAGACCCTGTCAACCCACACCTCGGTTCTCGATAACTCTTGACGATGCAAGACGCCGAGATGGGAAGGACAGCGCGGTCACGGCAGGACGACACCTGGTCGGCCAAGGTGAGTGGGATAGCCCCAGTCGCTGCAAGGGCCGTACGTTAGTGAACCATCAAGTGGTCAGTTGCAGCTTTTGCCTGAATGGTCAATGTGAACGAGAGAGGAGCGTGCGGATTGACGCCCCGAATGCATCATATGGAGAAACGGAGGCGGGAGGAGAGAGAAATACAATAGTCCTTTTTAACAATTAACATCACATCCAGACAGTGTGTGATGATTCCTAACATCATTTGACGGAGAAGATCCTCACATGACCTGATTTAAGCCCATTATCATCATTCAATGGTGCCCCAATAGCAACAGTTGTCCCATCTGCTGACAGAGACACACACCGTCCTGAATAATCATAACTTGCTTTGCCGTCAATATCCTCACCTAGCTGTGTCCAACTTGTGCTGGAATCATACATTCGATAGACCCGCACATGGCCCGAATACACTCCATTCCCATCGTTATATTCGGCTCCAATGGCTAAGGTCTTGCCATCATCAGAGAGAGAAACAGACGATCCAAACGAATCGCCAACTGCTTCTCCTATTATATCTTGTCCCAGCTGCGTCCAACTGGAGGTAAGATTGTTGCTCTCCAGATAGTAAACTCTCACATATCCTGGCTGATCATTATTATCATAATCCCCCTTGGCCCCAATGGCTAGAGTCCTCCCATCTGGAGACATATCTACGGACGATCCAAGATTATCATCAACTGCCTCTCCATTGATGTCCTGGCCCAACTGTTCCCAAGTTGACCCTGCACTATTAATTTGATAGACCCTCACTTGACCTGAATTATCACCATTACCATCATTATATGGTGCTCCAATAGCGACAGTTGCACCATCCGCCGACAGCGACACTGTCCATCCTAAATTATCGTTAGCAGCTGCACCATAAATATCCTGGCCGATCTGTTCCCAGTTTGTACCATTGTCCTTCAAATGGTAAATCCTGACACAACCAGAAGCCCATCCATTCCAAACATCATGATTCCCATCATCATGGATGGCTCCAACAGCTAGAGTTTTGCCATCGCCAGAGAGAGAAACAGACCACCCGAACAGATCGCCGTCAGCGTCGCCTGTGATGTCTTGGCCCAGCTGTTTCCAGCTAGAGCCAAGACCATCACTCTCCAGGGAGAAAACTCTCACATATCCTGGCCGGTCGTTCACCTCGAATAACTCCGGGGCCCCAATGGCTACAGTTTTTCCATCTGGTGACATATCTACAGAATGACCTAAATAATCATGAACTGCCTCTCCTCCAATAAGCTGCGTCGAACTCCAGCCAACAATCTTCTTGTGATAAACTTTTACATGTCCTGTATAGTTGTTCGAGCCTATCGCACCAACGACTAGAGTCTTAGCATCCGCAGACATAGCCACAGAATGCCCGAATAGGTCATTTTTAGCATCACCGACGATCGACTGACCCTGTTGCTTCCAAGTCCAGGAAGGAGGACCTGGTCGATCAACACCCACCACAACCACTGCTGCAATTGTAGCAGCCGCTGCCACCATTCCTAACGAAACCGGCCCAAGTTTGTATTTTCGAATTCTTTGTTCGTCGCCGCCCTTATTCGTGGGAGCGGAGAGAGTGTTAGTGGCGTCCCCCGCCTCAGCGCCGGTCGAGGGCGCCCGGTGACGATCACGAAAGGCCGCCATTTCAGGGGGATCCGAAGGACGGTTTGGAAAGGCCGCCATCGCTTGATTACAGGGCGCAAAGGGCGGCGGGATGGGCGTCGCGATGACGTAGTCGTCAACGGCTGTCGTCGTCGACGCCATCGCGTAATTATGTGGCGCGAAGGGAGGCGGGACGGGCGTCGCAACGACGACGGAGGGCATCGAGCATGTCTTCGTCGATTCTTCAGCTTCCAATAATTCAGAGAGGGGCGGAGCGCTGGGTCGTATGGGCGGCTCGACGCCCGAGGGAGGAGCGGTGGCATCGTCATTGCCAGCGCGCGCAACGTCGGCAGGAAGAAAGACCGCAGATGACGATCCCGACGTAGTAGTAGGAGGGAGTGGACTCGCGCCCGATAAGTAACTCAGGAAGTCGTTGCGTGAACCGTGATCGTCGCTGCTCCCGTCGCCGCCGCCGCCGCCGCCGCCGCCGCTGCGTTCGTCGTTGTCCATTGATTGGACCTTGGTCATACTCCCGGTCGTTGGTCTTTATTGTTTCACCTACCTCGCAGAGCCAAAATAATGCCGCGCGCCCCCCAGCCTCCGCTCGCGCACGGCGCCGCCCTTGCGTGCGTCACTCTTCCCGCCCTTTTTTTACTGTACAATATTCGAGACCAAACACTCCACCGACCGCCGAACGACCCTCAAATAAGTCAACCTCGCCGTCCTCTGACGCCGGCTGTGGCGCTCCTCGCCGCAATAGAAATCGAAGACTTCATGTTTCCGCAACATCTCATGCTCCTCCTCTTGTCATCTGCCGCCATTCGCCGTGCGATGAGCGGCAACTGTCAATGTTTCGTCTCTGCCTTTTCCTCGTCGCTGAGCTCGATATCGCTTGCACCCAATTCGGCGTCGCCGTCGTCATCGCGATCTTGGCGACAAAGGCCGCCGAGCTCCGCGCGCTTCATGTCGACGGATGCCGCGCCCTCCGCCGGGGAAAAGACCGAAGAGGAGCAGGCCGCGATCAAGGCGGCCAGGGAGGCTAGGAAGTGAGTGTGGGTGTCAACACGATTTGGAATATTGCGTTGCTAACAATACGTGCACCACATCACACGAACGATTTCCCAAAATGCAAATCAAAGGGCCGAAAATGAGCGCAAGAATGCCGAAAAGGCGGCCAAGAAGGCGGCACAGGCGGCGGCCGAGGAGGCATCCAATCGTATCGACGATGTGACTTACTTATCCGCATCGCAACAGGGGACGTACGCGCCAATGGGGGACATGTCGATCATCATGTCCCGGAGTCGGTCCGGTCGAAATTTCGTAGATGTCGGCGACATCGGCGGATCCGAAAATGCCAAATACGGGCCGGGATCGAGGGTGTGGCTCAGGGGTCGTCTCAATTCCATCCGCGTCAAGGGGGGGTCCTCGTTTTTGGTGTTGCGTCAGAATTCGTTCGACACAATCCAGGCCTGCTTTTTTAAGAACAAGGAGGATCCGGACCAATCGGCGAAGATGATAAAGTACCTTAAAACCCTCACGACGGAGAGCGTGATTGATCTCGAGGGGACGGTCTCGACCGCGGACGTCAGGAGCTGCTCCGTCCAGGACGCGGAGATCGTTATCGAACGCGTCCACTCGGTGTCGAGGGCGGACGCCATGCTGCCCTTCCTCGTGGAGGACGCGGCCCGGAGCGAAAAGGAGGTGGAGGAGAGCCAGAACACCGACCGGCCGTTTCCACGCCTCGGACAGGAGCTACGTCTCGACAATCGATGGCTTGACCTGCGCGCGCCCGCAAACAACGCCATCATGCGTGTGCAGTCCGCGGTCTGCCAGCTCTTCCGCGAATCGCTGTACTCGCAGGGGTTCGTCGAGATCCACACCCCCAAGATCATCGCCGGTGAGAGCGAGAGTGGCGCGGGGGTTTTCACCACGGATTACTTTGGCACGACGGCGTGCCTCGCCCAGTCCCCCCAGCTGTACAAGCAGATGGCGATATCGTCCGACCTTGATCGCGTCTTTGAGATCGGTCCCGTATTCCGCGCTGAGAATTCGAACACCCGACGGCATTTGTGTGAGTTCACAGGATTGGATCTCGAGATGGCCATCAACGAGCATTACATGGAGACGCTGGAGGTCGTTCACAAGATGTTCAAGCACATCTTCGTAAACTTGGAGTCCCGATGGGGACGCGAGCTGGCGGTGATACGGACGCAGTACGATTCCGAGCCGATAACGTTCACCGACGAACCATGCGTGCTCCATTGGCCGGAGGCGATGGACATCCTCCGCGATCGGGGATTCGACGTGGGAGACGGGCTGAACGACCTGACTGGGGCGCAGGAGCTCGCGCTCGGGGCCGCTGTCAAAGAAAAATACGGCACAGATTTCTTTATGCTGGACAAGTACCCCTCGAACATAAGGCCATTCTACACCATGCCAGATCCCGCGGACGATCGATTTTCCAACTCGTACGATATGTTCATTCGCGGACAAGGTGAATATATACGAAATCTGGCTCAATCATGAATTTATTGTCGTGGATCCGCATTAATTTATTTCTCCACTATTCACTTTGATTTGCAAAATCGAAAGAAATTTGTTCCGGAGCTCAACGATGCCATGATCCTGAATTGGTGACGAGAATCATTGAAAAGAAGGGGATCGAAATTGGTGACGGTCTGAGAACGTATATTGAATCGTTCAGGCACGGAGTGAGTCCTCATGCAGGCGCTGGGATCGGCTTGGAGCGAGTGGTGTTCTTGTATCTTGGCCTGGACAATGTTCGTAAGGCATCGATGTTCCCGAGAGACCCCAATCGATGCACCCCATAGGTGTAACATAAAAATCTGCTCGACCGTGTTATCATTTAGCTTCTTGTTAAATTGTAGTTTCGTGAAAACAACATTGAATGCCAAAAATTTTGGTATCGATGTCGCCATTGAGCCTTCCTCGTCTCTTTCGGTGTAGAAATAACCCGTAGGCCCTCAAATATACCCAGCTCTTTGTTTGAGACTCGTAGTTGGAGCCTTAATTATGCCAATCAATCAAGATTTTCTAGAGAATCATTATGTAACTTGAAGGAAAGGTGTTCTGCGAATTTTGATCCAATAAAAACACATCATGACTGAATACCAATAATTCCACCACACACAACCAAGAAAGGCTAACATATCAATGATTGGGAAGATGACGGTAGGTGTAAATAAGTGATGTGATATTATGAAAGAAAACATCTGAGAGAGGCTTGGTTGTTGCGACTTTAGTACAACATCTTCTGATACAGTGCACTCTTGTGTATTGTGGTTATTGCTGGAATCCTCCTCAATGTTGCAGCTCCTTCCAGCTTGCGTTCTGCCCAGCAGAATGTCAATAAACGTCATTGGAACTTGAGGAGCTATTTCCAACAGCTCGCGCCCAGACAATGCCTGCATAGTAAGTATTGACATTCCGTCAATGGCACCATCGCCCTCATCGCCCAGCAGAAAATTAACGTTGCGACCCATTGCCTTCACCGATCGAACCTCGGGCGGATAACAAAACTTGTGTTTTCCGAGCCAATTTACAATTGCTTGATGTGTGGAGTCTCGCAGTGGGTTGGGATGCCACGACGCTTGTGATAAAGCCGCCACGTGCAATAAGCCATCACCAGTGCCAACTCCAATGATGCGATGTGACTCGACCTGTTTCGAAATCCACGACATGTATAAGTCACTGTATGGAGGAAGCAACTTGTTGGCAAGTAACATTGATCGAGGTGCGTGTTTCGGTTGAGACTCGTAGCCAACGCCGGGATGAGTTGATCCGTCGCCACCACGGAGATGTGCCATGGTCAGCATTGCCAACACTAATGCCGGAAAAGCGGTAATGCGACCGGCTGTCCGAACGAGGTTTTTGTAACGATCGTTGAATGGGTCTATCTTTGCCGGAGACGTGTGCAAGATGGATGGAGGATTGCGTTTGTTAATTGTTCCTTGGCGACCATCAACATCATTACTCGCGACACCTACTGCGGATGCTACAGTTGCTGCCTGGTCCAGATACGATTGCAGCAATGACCGTAAACAGTAGGAGAATGCAGCAAGAAAACACCATGATAATACTCCTCGTACAAACAACCCACTGTGTTGGAGATGGCGTTTTGAGAAGCTCATCTTTATTTGCCCGTCTCTAGCTGATGCTTTCGTTGTGTCTGAAAATCTTGTATGGAAGAGATAAGTACACATGATCATGAACGGAGCCAGAGCTTGGATAAGAAGCATCATTCGCACATTTATCAATTCCATCATTTCATTCGGGTTCATCTTTTTGTTTGGAGGAGTCAGCGAAAGGATATGTGCAGCGTTCCTTGCAGTCTCTTCAATTGGGGTCATCATGCTGGAAGCAATGTAGCCCCATGCAAGAGCGAGAAAGGCCAAAAGTGCATTCATGACAGTACCTATACCAGATAGTTTTCCCAGTGTATCTGTTGCGGGTAAAGAAACGACGCCAAGAATATTTCCTAAGAGAAGAACGCGAGCGCTCAATTCTTCCACTGCTTCAGGTAGCCCGTCCAATCCCAACGCACGTAACAGTGCTGGTGTACAAAACAACCAAAATGAAAATAAAGCTGATCCCAAACCTACAAGGAACCGTGTGGCCTTCTTAGGGTCTATGCGCTTTAGTGCTTCGTTGTCCTTGCCTATATCGGCATCAGCTTCATCGTCGAGGTCGCAAGTCTTGGTATTGAAAGGAGATACCGACCATGCCAACTTCACCACCACCACGATAAATACCACCAGTAACAGTGTCAATAGCAAAATCCCAGCATCGTCCCCCTCCTTTTTTATCAGCACACATGCCATTAATCTCTCAAAAGCCCCAGGCACGCGCGATCCGTCATCGTCTGATCCTCGATAGGGAGAGCAGCATACCCCCCCAAGTCCACTAGGCGACATCGAACTTGACGAGACCGAAGAGAGCGTTAAGGAACGAATAAGCCCCAGCAACCATCGCGACGCAAGTCCGACTAAGTTCGCCAATGAAAGGTTGACGGTAGTTTCCAATAATGGATAGTGGTCGGCGTAGACCATTTCACCCCTCGCTATCCGCCTTGATCTGACCTCGATCGTTTTTCTCTCCTTCTCGTCGCCATCGTCGCCACCACGTGAAATATTTTTCGTTGTCTTCTTCTTGGGCATTCTGCCCGCTGCTGCCTCCCTCGCGTAATGGTCGAGATCTCGATCGCTCTGCAAGTCTACGACCATGCCAGCATTCAATCGAGACGCTTGATCGGAGATGGGCGACACCATCATGCGAAGGTTGGTAAACAGCCATTCGTGCACGAGCGTCCGTGCCGCATGGCGCTTGGGCTTGGCCTTCGCCCCCGCGTGAACGACGTAGCCTTTCTCCCATTGATCGCGACGCCGTGCGTACTGCGCGTACTGGAGGAATGACGCGAGCAAAATTGCCAGCCAGGCGTCGGGTGCGGTGAGCGATCGAGGGATGCGCGGTAGTAATGGATTTGAAGCCATTCTTACCACGAAAAAATAATTTTGGTGGTAAATATCTCAGAGTATCGTACACAAATAGACACGCAGCACCGATATCCGAGAGTTGCTCTCTCGCAGGGAGAGAGGTGGTGTGTAGCAACTTCTAAGATTTTCAACGTAGGAACAGTAGAAAAATAATATAAGCGTTCTCCGAAACCTTACGCACAAAAAACACACTCTTCAACGCCCGCCCCCGCGCCCAGAGTCCGGCACCGACATCTCCGCTGGCCGTATTCGGATGCTCACTACGATAAGATATTCTTCAGGAGACAACGCGATCCCCCAGTCTAGAGATAAGCAATCATGGCACCCGGAGGACCAATCTTTCATGAACTACGTGGTCTAATTTTAATTGTTTGCTGCGCACTCGCACGTTGTTCTTCCTACACTTCCAATACCGTGCTTGAGACATCAGAACAGACCTTGAAACCGATTTTGGAGGAGGAGTTCGAAATCGGCTACGCCCAATCTCTAACGGTCGAGTCTCCGCCAATTGCATCCATCAAGTCTGTTTATCAAAGCATCGACGTGTACAACAGCAAACATTATGGAAAGGTTCTTGTGCTCGACGACAACCTGCAGCTCACTGAGAGAGATGCCTCCCACTACAACGAAATGCTGGCGCACGTTCCCGTAATGGAATACTTGGCCAATTGTGGCAATGAAACCGAGCCGATCCGAGTAATGGTTGTGGGGGGAGGGGATGGATACGTGGTTGCCGAACTACTGAAATACCCCCAGGTTCGATGGATCGACCACGTGGAGCTCGACGAGGAAGTAATAAACGTTTCAAAGGAAAATTTGCCTTGGGCCGATGGGTGGAAAGACGAGAGGGTGAATCTGGTGATTTCCGATGGAGCAAAATTCGTCAAAGACCAGGCAGAAAAGGGAATACATTATCATGTCATCATACAGGATGCTAGCGATCCCTTCTGGTACGATACGATGGGTGACATCACGATCTTACCAAGCTCGGTGCTGTACGAGCTATCTCATTTTGAGAGTCTCCACAGATTGCTACGATCGAAGGGAGGGGTCCTGATGATGCAGGCAGAAACATATAATATACCCAGCAATCTCGAGGCGATAAGAAAGTGGAGGAACCAACTGCAGGGCATAGGCTTCGACCGTCCGCGTTATGGTAGCATCAGCATCGGCACGTATTCTACGGGCCAGATTGGCTTCTTGACGGCTCATGCTCAAGTGGGAGATGGCAGCAATCATGAGGAGGTTTGGGGGTCCGGTAGTACATGTGATGACAATGTATACAGAATGGATGTATTGCCCGAGATGTTATGGAGTAAAATACTTTCTCAGTTCAACAATATGAATGGTACAACTTTGTACTACCATCCTCGTGTTCATCGGAGCTCGTTTGACTTACCGCTTTGGGTAGAAAAGTCCATTTACGGTAGCGATGTTTGTGCGTGACTGTGGTATACTTGTGTGGGAGTAGTCCACGAAAGGTTTCGGAACCAGATGCTTCTCTCTCGTCGTGGCTCCATCAGTAGCATTTTAAGTAAAGATAGAATCTTTGGGATATGTGTGAAATCGGTGTTACAATTGCCAGTTCTCACCCCCCCCCCCCCCAATCCCTCATCGGCAATCTGTCCGACTCTAGAGTCTGGTCTTCGCGATGCTCTTACCTAAACCCTGTGTGCAAAAAAGTGGATAGCTGTTGTGCTGTTGTGCCGTCGTGCTGCTGCCAAAGAACTAGGCAAGGATTTCCAAGGAGCCTTGGAAGATTTGGAGAAGGCATGGAAAAGCATACACCCAACCGATGACATTGACATAATTAATTGAGAAGAGTTTGGAACGTTTCAAGAAAAAATCGAATAATTGTACTAGAGCTAACAATCCAACTTCAATACTCAACACAAACCAATCTTGCTGATTGTTCTGGCATGTTCATATCAAAACTTGCTCGTAGATACTTAACATTTATGGTGGAATACAGCTGATGATTATCTGTGATTGTTCCATCTTCAACCCACCATTTCTTGTCCAGCTTCCATACATCATCAGTCATATTCCAATTGTCACTCTGCGTACAGCATATGATAGAGCATAGTACAAAGCATGGTCTATAGTAATACGCCAAATACTTGGATTGAATTTTGGCACAGGAATACTTACAGAATGCTATAAGATGAGCTTGACAAAGCATGTTACCACCAACAATCCATCTTGTTTCAGCTGTGTTTGGATTATTGCATTGTCTAGGGTCATCTCTTTGGATCATCTGTGGATGTGTACAATGTGGCAAAAGTTCTGATAGATGAAGATGAGCATTTTCTTTGCAATGTTGTGGCTGAATTTGATTACCTACTTGCAAATGTATCACAAGGAAGCATTGCTTGACAATCTGCAGATTAGCATGAACATGTAAGTGAGAAACTCTCCTAAATGCATAGCAATGAATGAACCAAATAGAATCAAGGGCATTATATTATCATCTTCATAAATTAATGGTCTGTTCACTCCGTTTGCATCATGGTGGTATCACAATATATCCAACATATACAGGGTGCTGATTTATTATCATCTTCCCTAATTTATAGTCTGTTCACTCCATTTGCATCATGATGGCATCACAATATCAAACATATACAAGGTACTGATAGACATGTTTCATATGTAATGGATAGATGCACAGACCCATCATCACTCCATTACCACAACTCAATTCGATTGCCTCATTGCATGCATTCAGGGTTGACATGAGCCCAGAAGTTCACATAACTTGTGTAACCATTATTACACTTTAGGCATGTCTGACCCTTAGGCCAGACATTAGGTGTGTACAGTACTT
>JALLAZ010000368.1:0-16461 GCA_036939755.1 Stephanodiscus triporus
TCCCTGGCGCACCCCCCCCCCCCGCCCCTTCTCCTCCTACTCCCCGCTCGACGGCGGCGGACCCGCGGGGGGGGGGAAGGACGACGATCCGCGCGGCGCCTCGCGGTCGGTCGCGCCTCGAACGGCAACAACAGCAGCGCGAGCGCCGTCGACGACGGCGGCGTTTACGACGAATACGAATACGAATACGAATACGAATACGAGGCGACGCCGCTCGGGATGGAAAGGATATACGGCGAATGGACCCATCGAGGACTACGAGCTCCTGTACGACATCCGGGGACTGTCCGCGGTACGCCCGGCCTCCCTCCCTCGGGAGGGGAACGCACGGCGTCGAGGCGCGATTGAGGAAGCTGTCGGACGCGAAAAATCCGCGGCCTGCGCTCGTCCATTCGGTTCCGGCGGCGGCGGCGGACGACGACGACGACGCGAATCGCCGGACGACGACGACGACGCGAATCGCCGGACGACGACAACGACGCGAATCGCCGGACGACGACAACGACGAAGACGGGGGCGGCGGCGGCGGCGGCGGCGGCGGAGTAGGAGGCGGGCTGACCCCGGCGGGGGAGGTGCCTACGATCGATACTTACGACGGGACGAGTCGATCCCATCATCTTCCCCTCGCGGTCCTGCCATTACGACAGGGTACGAGGATCCATCGTCGAGACGCCGTTCGACGCCGCCGAACGATGCCATCTCTCGGGAAAGGAGACAAGCTTCGTCTTCGCGTTGCCGGAACATCGGATAGTCGGCGTCAGGTACCTCGATCGTCTCGTGTGGGACGGGGGGGTCGAAGCTCAAATCGCGTCTTCGGGTCGATGAGCGGGAACGGTATGACGATCGATGTCGTCATCGATACGTACGACGATTGGAAGGAGGAGAGGGACGGTCGGATCGAGAGGGATCGGATGAGGCAGGTCGAGGTGCTGAACGAGCTGAAAGTCGTGTTGGGCGAGGGGAGGTGGTTGGGCCTTATGAAGGATTATTCCTCTTTATTGATTCGAGGCGAATGGGATAGGCACGGAGGAGGAGGAGGAGGGGGGGGGGGGGGCGGCGTTCGAGAATACGTCAAGAGCGTGACGGGTCTGTATTATGACGCGAGGCGGGAAAATAATTCGGTCGAGGATGGGGACGCGGAGGACGGGGGGACGGACGTCGACGATGGCACGGAAATCGTCGACTTTCTGCACCTATTCTCGGATCTCGTGGCCCTCTTGCCGGACGAATCCCTGAGAGAGGGGATATTGAACGAGGTCGAATCCGTCGTCAAACGTTCTCGCAGCAGGTCGGCCTCGACTTCGACCGGCAAGTCCGCGGGGACAACGATGACGACGACGACAACGCCGCCGCCGGAGCTGAACGAGGACGACCTCGAGGAAAAATTTGTAAAGGGATCCGGCGCCGGGGGACAGAAGGTCAACAAGACCTCCAACAGGGTCATATTGACGCACGTCCCGACGCAGGTCCGAGTGGAGTGCCAGGACACGCGCTCCCTCCAGCAAAATCGTAAGATCGCGCGAAAGCGATTGCGATTGAAGGTCGACGCCTTCCTGAACGGCGAGAGGAGCATCGTCGTGCAGAAGGCGAGGGTGGCGGTCGTGAAGAAGGCGAGGAATAAGGATCGGAACAAGCGTAGAAGGCAGCAGAAGGGAAATGAGCCCGATGCATGAACTTTGGGTACCATAAACTTATTCAATTTAATAAAAACGAAAGCCGTCTTTGTAGAGATTTTCCTGCAATGTAATTCTTCAAAGATCCAACCCTATTTTCTTCCAGTACTTGTGTATACGCCGAAATCTCCTCACTGATACTTCTTTTCGCATGCGGTCTGAAGCTGACCGCGGACTGACAACATATATTTAATCTGAATAGAAATCAGGAAAACCACATAAAGTTACTCGAACACGGACATCTCATTGTGTCTTTTAGCGTGCACTCTGAAGCTCCTCACAGACTTATTTGACAGGCGCACCGAACGGGACAAACCCCCAGGATCCGCTTCTCCCTCTACCTTGGCCAATTCTTGATATTCTGATCTTAGCGATAGACAAATCCTTTCGAAAGTCGGACGCTTCTTGGGATCAGGGGCCCAACAATCCTTGATCAGTTCCTGAACTACCGGTGTCAACGATTCATTGATTGGTGGGCGGTAATTCCCCTCGACCACACGCTCCTTGTACTCAAGAAACTTGTAACCGTAAAACTGTTTAGAAAAGAATAGTTTTGTTGTTGTTGTTAACACATGACTTGAGGCAGAATGTTACCGACACCATACGTTCGTGGCATTGTGTATCTTACCGCAAGCTTGCAATGAATCATCTCCCATACCAGCACACCAAATGAAAATACGTCAACTGGTTTTCCATATGGTTTGCCAAGAAAATTTTCAGGGGCCTGATGAGGATACAAAAAAGTACACGTCAATTTTGGTAATTGCTTTTGATCAAATGCTTGATAAGAATTACTTATGTACTACTCACCATATAGGGTGGTGATCCAGTGAGTTGCGTAAGCTTATACATCCCACTTTCTTCGTCATAGAGGCTCTTGACAAGCTCCTTGCAGAATCCGAAATCGAACAGCTTATCGATCAGTGGAAGTGGAGAATATTCGTCAATGACTGTTGGTGCCAAAAAATAAAAATATAGACTTGGTCCTCGGTCGGGCATCATTCAATTCATACCTTCAGATCGCCACGAACATCGAACCCTGCATTTTCAGGCTGTGGTTTGATATTCATAAACACACCATGCGATATTATTCAAACTGACAAGTCCATATTATATGACGGAGGACGAAGTGTAGACATACCTTGATATCACGATAGACGAGGCTGGCATTTTGATTTGGCAACAGTTAGTGTGCTATGAGGTTGTTCAAAATTGGCGCAAAAGGAGAGAAGAGATAATCGTCGTCACTCACTTCAAATAGTGAATGTGCCTCAGTGCACATGAGAGATCGTACGCCACCGTAACGGCCGAGAATACAAGTGATGCAATCGCTTTAGTATCCACGGTTCCGAACAAACATGCACATGGTCCAGTGCCGTTGGCTACTCTCTTTTCTGCTTTCCACATATCCATTTTATCCTCCAAGGTCATGAACAATCGATCCAACACTAAGCCGAAATTCGGCGACAAAGGATCCCCCGCCACTCCTCTAATCTTGATGATGTTCGAATGGTTCATGCAGCTGAGGAATTTGGCCTCGAGCGATAGGTCGATTAGCCCCAATTCGACCTGCTTCAGGCTGCTGGTCATTTTGACTTGCTTGAGGGCATAACGCGGATGACTCCCAAGGCCGCCGTCGTCCTTGCGAAGGACATTCTCGGACATGTATTTCCTTATCTCGTCTTTGGTCTGAAACAAGTTCGTGGGGAAGTCTGCCTCATCGATCTCGTCGCTACCAAAATCAGAGTTACGAGCCTGTTTGTGTACTGGGATGATAAGGCCAGATTCAAAGCGATCCTTCGCGTTTGGTGCGCGTTTCAGCGTAATGGCGGTGATTTCCTTGACCTCGCAAAATGCACCGCTACCCAGCGTATCCCCCAGCTTGAATTCTTGTGACAGAAAAAGGCGCGGTTGATGTATGTAAGGTGCGATGAGAGACAATTCGCACTCCAAATTCATATTGGCGATTAAAATGCCCCGTACCGTCTTTACTGCTTGCCTCGTCGGCATCGTCATCACTGCCTCGATCGAAGGAAGGCAGTAGCCTTGCATTGTTGGTTCGGAAAAAAAATCCCGCTGAAGCCTCGGTTAGCTTTGTTTCTGCTCTCCGTAAGAAGTCGGCAACTCCTGATTCTAGCTCCTTGTCGGCTTCGGGTTTACTCATTGTCGTTGCGAGGTAACTCTAGAGGACCTAAACATAAAACACTCTAGAGTTTGTGCTTGGAGTCGTCGGGTTTGTGTGTTTGACACCGAAGATATTGTGGTGTTCGGGTTCTTGGATCACTCCAGCGGTTGAACGTTGTGTTTGTGTGTTGGAACTTTTGTGTTTGTTGTATGATGTTGTGTGATGTGGGAGAGAATCTAATGGGGCAGCCGGGATTGTAAGATATGTATCTTATGAATAATAAAAATACACGGTCTTTGTGTCCGCGAATCCCGAGCCCTCGGAAGGCGAGAGGGAGAGGATGAGGTCAGAGCCCCTTCCACCATGCGCACGTCGTGAAACATTCCTTGCCTTGCTCACTTCCCCTTCTTCCTCTCTGAACTAGAGATACGCCGACCATCAATTTCAGACCGCCCGCACTTGAGCTGTCCACTTCCCTCTCGTAGAATTACGTCTAGACTCTAGAGGGATAGTCCACGCACCCAAAATAACAAAAAACCATGACCGACGCCATGCACCTTCGCCGCGCCTCGAACAGCAGCGCCGACACGCCCCACTCCTACAGCCTCAGAGCGTCGATGAACAGCGAAGACCTCGAGGAGGACCGCCGTCTCATCATGAAGAAGATCCAGCAGCACAAGAGCATGAGGGACAAGTCCGACCGACAGGCGGGCGGGTCGTCGTCGTCGTCGGGCGGCGGCGGCGGCCGACGCCGACTCCCCTCCGTCCGGTCGCACGACGCGTCCGAGGTCACGGGCGACTACGACGACGAGCACTACGATCACGACGACGGTCATGACGACTACGCCGACGACGACGACGACGATCCTAGTCGTCCCGACGAGGACTTGCTCCTGCTGCACGAGGTGCGGGAGTGGCACGAGCAGGACGAGAAGTCGATCGGGGGGAGGATGGAGGACGGACAGGAGGAGGGACTCGAGGCTATGACCCGCGCTCTCACGAATCACCCCGTCGCTTGGTGGGAGATGAGGAAGCAGTGGCAGAAGCGGAGGGGGGCGGTCATGAACCTCGTCGGCGGCGGCGGCGGGCGGGGGGGAGGAGGGGGCGGAGTCGGCACGCCGTCGTCGGCGGACGGCGGAGACGTCGCGCACGGGGACGCCTCGACGGCGCGTCGTGCCCCCGACGGCCGGGGGTGGCCTCCCCCCGCCCCCTCGTCGTCGTCCGTCGCGGCGGACGTGGGCGTGGTCGGCCATCCCATCATGCTCGAGGACCCGTCGAGCATCGGGTACGACGTGTCGTCGTCGGCCCATTACGGTCCCGGCGGCGGAGGCGCGCACGCGACGAGCGCGTCGTCGATGACGATGATGTCGTCGTTGTCTGCGTCGCGCGACCATCGACAACAACACCGCAGGCGCGTCCCGGCCGTCATGTACGTTAGTCGCGATTACGTGCAGAAGCGCAGGGCCCTGCAGGGCCTTTACATAATCGCGTCGGTATCCGTCGTTTGCCTCTTCATGTTCGTGCTCGGGCAGCGCAAGTTGTCGAATTACGCGATGGTGGACAGCCCGTTGAGCCTGTCGGCGTACCTAGAGGGGGAGGAGCTCATGTCGTCCGAGGCGGCCGAGCCCGACGCGGGGTACGATTACAATAATTACGGAGGGAACGGCGGGGGGGAGTTGGGGGGGATGGGCGATCAGGCGGCATTCCCGCAGCAGCCGGCCGAGTTGGGGGACATCGAGGTGAACCCCGTCGATCCCCTGGCGAACGAGGTACTTGCCAACGATCCCCTCGTCGGCAATCACATTAAGAAGCCCGACGCCGCCACCGGCGGCGGCGAGAATCGCCTCGAGCAGCTGAAGCGCATGATAGTGGGACGGGGAATAACCCCCGAGGGGGTCTTCGCGAATCCGTCCACGGCCCAATACAGGGCGTTGGACTGGCTCGCCAACGACGACGTCCTGCGTTACAAGCCGGATAGCGAGAGGTGGGCGAGGAAGATCGTGCAGCGATACACGCTGGCGACGATATACTACGCCACGAATGGACAGGGGTGGAAGAACACTCTATTTTTCCTCAGCAATCGCGACGAGTGCGATTGGAATAGGGTGTACATGGGGTACTTCTCGGGGGCCGGTCGGTGCAACAAGGAGGGGTACATCACCGCTTTGGCGCTGTGGGGGAACTACCTCCAGGGAGGTGAGTGAATGGGGTTGGCGAGTGTACGCCTTGTTTGTAAGACATCATTCAATGATGATACTCATCGCTATTGTTCTCCCCGTCTTTCCACTGATCCATCCAAATTGCAATTTAGGATTACCTCCCGAAGTCGGATCGTTGACATCGCTGCGTATGCTATCCGTCTTCGATAACAAGATAGCGATACATCCCCCGGAATCGCTCGTTAAATTGACGTCCGTGAAACGGTTGTACCTCCAGAAGAATGCATTCGAGGGGGATGTCAACTTTCTATGCCAGCTCAAGATTCCGGATTTAAGGGCGGATTGCGGCGAGCGGGGACGTGTCTTGTGTCCCTGCTGTATTGCGTGTGGGTACAACGAGAAGAACGACAAGGGCAACATGTTGGATCGATTCATAAGTAGATGAAAATTGTTGTGCAGTGATATAATAGTCACGACGTTGTGATGGTGTGTGTAAAAGACGGCGATATTTCCCTCTCCTATGCATGGCGTTCGCAGTATGAAAATAAATAAACGCAATGTTGTAAATAGATTTAAATCATACATGCTGAAATGCATAGGGATGTGTGTGTTTGATATCTGTTTATGTCTTGGATCTCTGCTTTCATTGTGTGATTTTATCTATTTCATTAATATGGATCTTTGCTTAGGTACGAATTATTTTTTAAGGGGTTGACTAAATATGTATGTTAATCCCCAAATTAGAACAAACTCTATTCGGGAACTGGGAGTCCCCATATGGTAAGTTTTTGGTCTCCCTGCCCATTTCCGAACGGGGATTCCCCATATGGAAATGGGGAGGGTAGTTTTGATGCGCCCTTCGGAGCCCTTTAGTCACGCACAAGTGGCCCTCACCACCCAAAATTTGGGTGATCCAATGCTCAAAAATAGGCAACCAAACACCCTGATCACCAAGAATTTAGGCGACCGACAAGCGCGCCTCTGACAGAGAATTAGGGGGACAAAGGGAAAGGGGTGCTTCGCCTCTAATCAAAAAAATTTAGGTGCTGTGCCAGGTGCCCAACGAGCCCTCTCATTGAAAACTTGCGCAAGAAAAAAATCCAATTCCGCAATCCCCATTTCGGAACGGGGTCCCCAATTTAATTCATTGACCTCCCCGATGGCTGGCGGCTGCACAAGAATGTCACCCGGCAAGGGGGATTCCCTTGTTGCAGCCAAGGCAGCCGGCGCACCCTCTGCAGCAGGGGGCGGGGATGCAATCCTTCCAATTTCAAATTGATGGATTCTCCATTGAGAAGATGCCAAATCTTTGTGCCCAATCCTCTAAAAAGGGTTCCTATCTGGCAATCTGAGACGATACAGATCAGAATGTCGGTCAGGTCAATCCCAAAATGTTGGTGCATACCAATCCCTTGACTGGGTACTCAAGGGGGTGGAGGGCATAGACGGCGACACTCATCGTCACATGTTGGCGTTCAACAAAGACCTCAAAGAATGGTATTGCCAGAGGGACTATACATCTGTCCTTTTGACGAAAGTGGGTTACGACAAGCGGGTGGCATTTGGTATGCACTTGATTGAAGGTGGCAATTGCCGGTCAGGTTTTATGGGGCTGGCAACTCCAATGCATATAAATGGGCAAAAAAGTATTACGTCATGACTGTTGGTGATGAGAGTAAAGTTCTTGACCTTTGCCCCACTGAGAATCAACGGAAGAAGAAGAAGGGGACCAGGACATTGATTCCTCTCACTTCCAAGCAAGCATCAAGCGTCCCATTTGCCCTGCTAACGATCTTTACCGAACAGGGCCCTCCAAGTATACTCCAAAGCGACAATGGTGATGAATTCTCTTACCACGCATACGATCATGTAGGGCGTCGCATGGTGTTGGACAATGAGTTCATTGATCTTGTAATCAAGGAGGTATCCAGAATGCAGGATGGTGAGAGGATCTCTGTGCCATTCTGAATCAAATGGAGGCATTGAAAGGGTCAACCAGACAGTGCAAAAAAATGGGGGGGTGGATGAAGACAAACAACTCGAACAACTGGGCAATAGGCTGCAGGGTTGCCATGTGGAGAATCAACACGATGAACATTGACGGTTTAGATGAGGCAATTGAGGACACAGATGACGCAATAGAGGAAATGGTCAAAGGTATCCCAGACTCATTTGTGCCCACTTTGCCTCTTGGTAAGTGCAAGGAGAGGACAGCCCAACAATCTAGCGTTTTACTTAGAAAGATGTGCAATGAACAATGGCAAGAGAAGGCACACATGCGGTTCTTCCTGACGATGTCAAAGTCAAAGAGGAAGAGATCACTAGTCCTAATAAAGGCAAAATCGGGGATCCCACCAGACGCTGGTTAGAATTGATTGAGGACCGTGGTGACAATCATCTTGAACTGGAAGAGATAGCACATGCGAGGGTCAATACTGTCTTCCCCATCATCTACTGCACAAACAACAAGGACATACATGGCATCGCGAATCTGTCACCATGTATCTTGAGGAACGTGCGCAGTGAGCAATACAAACTCCTAGATCTAAATGAGCATGACCAGCTTGATGAAGACCTCGACTGGAAAGGCGATGATGGTCTTTCAACTACATGGAGCATGTGCTACAAGTATCCCAACAAGTAATTTCTTGATGCGTATCTGGAAGATCTGGAACATGCTATGAATGATATTGAGACTCATGAAGTATCACCACCCCGCCACAGTCTATGGAATAAAGCAGCTGAGAATGTGCAGAAAAAGGCTGAATCTTTCAGGAATACTGTGTTGAAGAAATGTACAAGAAGTCTAGTCTTCAAACTCGAGGATGTTGTGCTGGTTCCTTTAGATGACGTGGATCGCACCAAGGTGGATGAAGCCTGAAGCAAATCTTCTTAGAGTTGTTGTTACGATTAATAAGCTCAATGCACTTGTCAGGTAGCAGTTAAGCAGGGGATTCTTAGGTGCGCCTATGTGTACCATATCCTGAAGCCTGTCCCAGAAGCATCAAACAATCTTGATGCAATGGACTTGTGTGATGCCTACGAAGGCTAGAGATCACTCCCCAGAGTCACAGAGCAAGAGGCAGCTCATTTTATATCATCAGTTGGGGGACAGAGAATTATACACTGCAACTGCAAGGGAAACTGCACCACACATGTGTGTTCATGCAAGAAAGCAGGTAGGTTATGCAGCTCACATTGCCACAAGAATAGCAAGACTTGCAAAAATTCACACGAGTGATGATATGGGGGTGGGTGCATATTTCATCATTGTAATAGGAATTTATGTAGTAGGAAGCAATTTACATGTCCATTTTGTGCGTAGACAATTTCCATAATGGAATACCCATATGGAAATGGGGATCACCAAATAGAAACGGGGATACCCGTTTCCATATGGGAATCCCCGTTTCCATATGGGGATTATAATGAAACATATCCCCGTTTCCATGTGGGGATTCCCATATGGAAACGGAGATCGACAAATCCCTTGTAAATCCCCGGTTCCATATGGGAATTACCCGTTTCCATATGGGAATCTCCGTTTCCATATGGAGATCACAATGAAACATGTCCCCGTTTCCATATGGGGATGACAATATGGAAACAGGGATCAACACATCCCTTGTAAATACCCATTTCCATATGGGAATCCCCGTTTCCATATGGGGATCACAGTGAAACATATCCCCGTTTCCATGCATGGGGATGACCATATGGAAACAGGGATCGACACATCCCCATATGGAAATGGACAATCCCTATTTCCGTATGGGGAGCATGAGACACAGATCCCCGTTTCTATATGGGGATCCCCGTATAGAAACGGGTCCCCGTTTCTGAACGGGGACAGTTCAGTCACTAACCCGTTTCCATATAGAGTTTGTTTTGATTTGGGGATTGATGTAAAAATACCCATATGGTAATATTTTCCATATGGGGATCACCGTTTCCATATGGTGATCCCCATACGGAAATGGGCAGGGAGAGGGAGACCAATTACCATATGGGGACTCCCCGTTTCCGAATAAAGTTTATTCTAATCTGGGGATTAACATGTAAACCATCTGAATTGGTACAATCTCAGATTTAAGATGGTTTTTTGGGTTTTCTCTTATGTGAAAAAAGATGGTACTGAAACTAAATGGTAATGAACGTACAGATTCCCAATTCATATGTGACTTGATGATATGAATTTGTGCATATGAATTCATATCTAACAAATATGTGAAATCCTTTCAAAAATTGAATTCGTACATATTATTATGAATTCTTTGGTGAATTTGTATGATATGAATTCACATATGTGAATTCATATAGGAATTGGTATAATTTACATTTGACAAATGTACCAAAAAAGATGAAGTCCAAAAAAGGGACTCCCCTTGACCAGGTATGTTGGAATCTGTACGTTCGTTACCAAATAGTTTGAGATACCATCTTTTTCACATAAGAGAAAACCCAAAAACCATCTCAAATCTGAGATTGTACCAATTCAGATGGTGTACATATAGTCAACCCCATATGACTGTCCAAGTTAAAATGAGGAACATGAACATGCACTTTGGCAAAAAAAACTTGACTGGACAGATAACCACAAGTTGAAATTGAAATACAGCTTCATCATGCTGAAATGTAACAAAAATAATGACACCATTGCCCTGTTTTAATCTGCATCGGACTGGTATTTGTAACTTATTCTTAGACATCATTTGAAATTGAGCCATCTTAACCTTTCTCACCAATTTTTATGTTTTTGTTCGTGTCACTGCCGAAGAGCCTCTACGCCATTTTAACTTGGCAGTAATGATACTCCTACATACTAAAATGGATATTTTTCTGTAAAGTTCTAATGCTAGAAATCTATCAGTAGTAGATGAGGCAACAAGGTCCCCCATTAAATTTATTATCAGTTGTTTGTCTCTACCGGAAACAAAACATCAGAGAAGGATGATTTTACGGTTAGATTTAGAGGTATGGGTATGGGACGACAGAAAAGAGTCCAGGTGGAAGCATTTTGGTTGAGATTCAAATCCACCTTCTGCCCACTTCAGAGCAGAAAAGGCACCAAAACTTGGAGCCACACCGGTCCTACAATGAAGTCAGGACATGCAATTGCCCCTGGTGTCAAAGTTTCTATGGGGTTAAAAGGGGGCAACGGCCCCCTTCCCCCCCCCCGAAAATAAACACGGAAACACCAAACACAACAACAAAAAACAGACATTTTCCACGGTCAGTCCTTCACAGCACCCCCGTTACTTTTTGCCCACGAAGGAAGCCTTTGATTTGACACCAAACGAGAACCGCGTGGATGTTGCCGTTCGATGACCAAATCTCCGCATCTCCACTGAATCTTCCAAGTAACGAGCGCCGTGGCCGGAACTTCGACCTCGTCAGAACGTCTCATCATCCCCCGATCCATTCTCATATTCTCTTTCTAGCAAACTCAATTCGCAACAATGACTCCTGCGCCAGGCTCTCCTCTCGAAAATGGCCACAAGCCACTCGCCGAGATCCTGGCCGACACCGCTCACCCTCGGGACCAGGCACCCCGATCGGGCTCTTGCCATTCCATCGAAAGCATCCACGAGGCTCTCATCGGCGCCGAGTTTCGCAACCCGACCAATATTATCAAGCAACCTACCCTCGCGACGCTGGGAGATACCCCCTTCAACAACGATGGAGACGAAGTCGCTCATCACCGAGTTATTGCCACTGAAATAGTCAAGGATCCTGTCCATTACAGCAACCCGGAGCCCGTCCTCCAAAATGCAATCGTTCTCCTTGATCCGTAAGTTTCGCTGCCGTGTGTAGAATATGATACATCTTTTGGTATTCACATCATTCATCGCTTCGAATCTACGCAGAAAATTTCCTGAAAGTATCTATCTCGCGGAGGCGGGAATAAAGAAAGGCCTAATGATCATGGCGGTAGTTCCTAAACCCAATGATGGAACGAAAGGTCTTAGCATATCGACCAATCCTACGGCTGCGGCTCTATTGGAAGTGGGTATGCATCAGGTTTACGAGCCCCCGCATTCGTCCAAGTTCGACATCGTCGAGTGTGCGGTGAGTGGTTCGGAATTTACACATTGCCATGAGAGAAACGACAACATCTCACGAATTTTTTTCATCATTGATCTTGCACCGTATTATAATCCAGGCCCATCTTAAGACAATCGAAACTCAACAGCACTTGCGTTTCTTGGCTGTGCTCCCCTGTCGTGAGGCAGCGGTGGATTTCTCTGATATTCTGGGAGCGCTACTGGGACTCACTAGCGTTAATGATCTGGGGCTCGCAAGCGCTCGGCGTGATAAAGGGTTGATGAAGACTGTCGTTGCCAATGCGGGATTGCGAGTGGCGAAGTATGCGAGGTTGACCGAGGGGGATGGCTCGGACGTTATTTCGGCCGTGAAGGAGTTGGAATTGGAGTATCCAGTCGTTGTGAAAACTCCTCGTGGTTTCAGCACGGTGGATGTGTTCATTTGCAAAAATGAGGAGGAAGCTGTCCAGCATTCCATGGACATTGTGAGGTCAGTTGGGCCAGATGGGAGAAAAACTCAATATGCTCTACTCGAAGAGTTTCTAGGGGGCGATGAGTTTGCAGTTAACTTGATCGCGTGTCCCGCCACTGCCCGGGCAGTTCGAGTGACAGACATTTGGTGGTACCACAAGGTCAATATCGATGGGGTAAGTCGATTTTTCCATGCTTTTGTGACTGATTTCTATGCTTGTTTCCCTGCTAACTTTCCCATTATTTCAGGTAATGGTTAATACATTCCAAGAAATGATGGATCCCACAGACAAAAAAGTTGAGTCACTCGTCAAATACGCAGAAGGAGTATGCCGTGCTGTTGGAATCAAATACGGAGTGGGCCACTGTGAGATCAAGGCCACATTTGATGAGACGAAAAATAAATGGGTCGAGTGAGTGCATGCTGAATTTTATATGGCATATTCGAAGACAAAAGGCACCAGAATTAGAGTCAATCTCACCATCTCGGTTTTCTCAATCTTTATAGTCCCGTTATGATTGAGATTGCCGGTCGGATGGCAGGAGGTCGGAAGGCGGCTATGGCCGAAGCAACCATTCCTGGATGGCACCCGTTCGCGGCCATGATAGATGCCCATTGTGGATTTCCGGTGAAAATGCCTCCGACCTTCCGTCCTACAAAGACGGCAGCGCAAGCCTATATCCCATCCGACAAGAATGGCATTCTTAAGTCTGTGAAAGGTGATGACTTTGAGCGCTTGTCTACCTACCACAGCAGTTCCATAATGCGAAAAGTTGGTGACAAGGTAGTGCGCTCGACAGACCTCATTTCTTTTGCTGCCTTCGTGTGGCTTATTGGGGATGCGGAGGATGTTAGGCGGGATGCTATTCGAGCCAGGGACGAGTACGTGGTGGAGGTTGAACCCGAGCTCTAAGCTTGAGATTAATCGCTGTGTGGGGTGGGGTGGGGTGGATTGTGTTAATGTACTGACTGAATTGATCTGATATTACGGTATGCATGGACACAAGAGTTTATAGAATCAGAATGGGCTTGGGGAAAAGTAGTGAATTATGCGTCTTAGCTATTTTTCTTGAATTGAATGCCAAACAGTTAAAAGCTTAACTCAGTACGATAGTATCTATTATTTAGATTTAAGAGTTTCCAATTTTGCTTTGCAGATAGGTAAATACTAGGTCCTGTGTATGAGGTATCCTTGATTGTTTTGTTTCTGGCATACATTACTATGGCAATTATGACCACTGGCTCCTGCCAGCACAGGCGAGGTGGTGCCCAAACTAAGCACTAGACCTCATATAGATTGTCGGTGATATGCCATTAGCACTTGGTTTGGGTGAATTAGTTTGGGGGGGCAATGGAAACGGAAAGTACTCCTACACAAGTGTTTATGCCCAATGACCAATGCCTCCATTGTTGATGAATTGTCTATGCGTTTGAAAGCCTCAAGCTCAACCAATTATATCGACGTCCTCCAGGCTATTGCTACGTGTTCAATGGATTTATCCATCGGAAAGTGTGTACATATGTGTATTTTTGGCATAGTGATGGGGATTTTTTCCACTGCTTACTATTTCCTTTAGTATTGTTAATGTTTCAGCCACCACCATCACCATCAGAGGCATTTCCATTTGTATCTAGAATTCAGACCTGACAATCTTTTGTTCAAACTCTGCCAAGAACTCACTACTGAAATTAAACTCATATGGGGCTGAATATGTCTTCCAATTCCAACAATTGAAATTGTGCAATTGTTGTGTCTAAGTCAAATCTTTGTTAATGTGCTCCTTAAAAAATATGTTTTCCCTGCTGTAGATTCACACAAGCCTACCTCAGACCTCATGTACCTGGTGCTCAAGGGGGGGTCCCTTTTTCCGACGTCATTTTTTTCCTTTGTCTGCCAATGATTGTTCTCATCAAATATCAAATTGTATAATATTTTGAATTCCTATAGATAGTGACAGTTTAATCTTGGAACTCATATAAATCAATGAATTCATAGTTTGAATTTGTATTAATTTATCATGAATTCAAATGAGATAATTTGAATTCTTATCCTCTATCTATGAGTCTATGAATTCTTATCTGTTGTCTCTCTTGATCAAAAATGACACAAACACCTCAAGTCCATTGTCAAGCAGTCAATTTTGAGCATTCCGACCAACCAAGTGAAGGAAGAAACCTAGCCAATCCAACAGCCAAAAGCATTCATCATTTGTGACTGATGAGATAGATCTTGAGAAGATGATTTCAGGGAGGATTCTTGACGAGTCACTGTGGTGGTGGTGTGGTGTGCGCTTGCCCAGCAGGACATACTAACAGGGCGTGCAGTGTCATTGTGAGCGTGAGATGAATTATTATCCTGCAAAGTGAGGGCAGAGGGGGGAAAGGTTCGCTATGTCAAGTGTGGGAGGGACTTTGTCAGGTATCTGGTATGGTAATTATGAGTAGGAGTAATAGGTACCACTGAACATCACTGACCCCCACACCAAACTCTGCCTTTTCTCCCAATGCCTCATCCAGAAATTACCCCATCTCTTAGGATGCGACGTCCTTCACCACTACGACATCAACAACCCCCCCTCCACTTGGACTGACTGGAATGGTCTCTTAACCTCTGCCACCAACCACATCATTGCAAAGTTCCTGTCTAACCTCATCGGTTGTCCAGTCCTACCCCACTCACACAACTCCACTTACGAGCAGGTGATCTTGGCATCATTGACACCCATGTTCTCGTGCCATACCAGACTTTATGCTTACTTTTACTACATCCACATGACACACCACCAAGGGGATCCACCTCAACAAACACCTCCAAAACGCCCCTCTCCATCACACCATATCCAACCTATACTCCCTTGCAACCAATCCACATTCCAGTATCCTGCAATGGTATCACCATATCCTTCCACAAATTGCTTCCATTGCATGCCCACCAACCATCCCACAACCAGACCTAGCCCAATACTTCTTAACCACCCTCTCCCCCCACAGTGCCCGCAGTCAGTTCAAAAAGCATACCACAACCATTGTTCAAGTTGAACTTTACAACTACATCTACGAACATGATCATGAGCATTTCCACCTCCTCCCAAGCATCCTGTCTCCTGCCACATCATACCCCCTGATCGCAATGACAGGTTGCCCCATCAAGACTAGTCTCACACCATTAACCTTCCTATTTTGTCTCCGTCGCAAACTTTGACTCCCTATCTTTCCACCAAACACACCTTCACTTACACGACGTCTTTGGAGACCATGCCTTCTGTTGTGAAAAAGGGAACAAAAAACGCGCTCACAATGTCATTGCCCAAGATTTTGCTCTCGCCTTATCTCCTGCTTTGGCACAAGCTGGATACATCCATCCAAACACCCCACTAGCCATTGAACCACAATTTTACCTTCGCTCTGATCCCACAGCACGCCCATTTGACATTTCCTTCTCACCAGATCCAACGTCCTCACATGTCTGCACATACACTACCATTAAGGCCGACATCGACATCACTGGCCAACCGCCCCCACCCAAGTCCGTGAACACTGAAGATATCCTCAACACCATAACTGCCAATGCAGACAACAACCTTCAGCGCCATGAACAAAACAAACTTGGACGTATGCACAAACCATCTACACCTACCTCCCCATTCATTGTTCATCCTCACAAAAGCCAAAAATGGATCTATAAAATTAAATTTCTACTAATAGTGCAACTTATTGCTACTACAGTTTAGTTTATTGGATCAGAAGTTAAAGTTAAATTTACTAAAGTTCAAGTTAATGGTTCTGGGTAATGTGTAGTTGATCTATCGTAAAATACTTAATGGCTCTGAGTAACGTGTAGCTGATCTATTATAAAAATTTATTTTTGGTGTTTACTAGTTATTGTTTCAAAAGATGAAATAAACTATTTATTTTGATCGACTACGAAAATAGTATTAAAAACTTATACATTGGAGTTCAACTTAGCTTTGCCATGTACAAAATTTAT
>JALLAZ010000369.1:0-17764 GCA_036939755.1 Stephanodiscus triporus
GAGTTTTCGCTCCCGCCAAAACAGTCAATGTCTCCTTTTAACTTTACCAGTCTTAATATTCTACACTACTCCCAGTGAGAGTATGAGACGGACAAATTTTTGAACCAAATTCAAAAAGAAGCCACGGATCAACCCTCTGTGTTAAGAAATGAGAGGGGGGGGGGGAGGGGATGAATGTGAAATCAATTCGTCAAAATACTATTTCATGTTCAATAATGCGCAATAACTGCGACGGAATCACGAAAGAATCTTCTTCGTTGATTTCGTTTGTCAGCTACCGTTCTACCTAGAGTGCTCTCGCCCAAGTGTGCGTTCTCCGATTGCTCCCCCAAGACGATGAGGGGCGCACTGCCCTCCGTCAATGCCGATGAGATCGACGTGGAAGTTGTGTTAAATGTACGTGCAGCCAATTCTAACCTCCGTGGCAGTGGAGGGCATCTCCTCATCGTGATATGCAATTGATAAGAAAGTCACATTGATTGCGTTGCGCCTGAACACGATCGGTGGTTGAAAACATCATATATTTATATGACCATCATTCTCTTAATGGAGATTCAATCTTCACTCCCGCAATTCGCTTCATCGTATTCACAATTGCGCCAATAAACCTAAACGGATACACCACCCCAACCGTGAGGACACTCCTCGCCACCGCACGGAAGACATCGATGCACAATATGCACGCGGTCTTACCGATCGATGGGAATATGCCACCCGCGCCCGCCCTCCGACGGTAACGTATTCCGAACCAAATCGCGCCGATTCGACTCATCCCGCGATCGGCGCGAAGTATCCTCATGGCGCTCTTGCGACGATTTGCCCTCTCGGAGAAGAAAAGTTTGGCCACGGGAAGGAGCACCCTCAGCGCCATCGGCCTCCTCTTCATGGACTCCTCCTTGGTCAGGGTGTCCGGCACGTCAATGACGACGACGTCGTTGTCATCATCGTCGTCGTCGTCGGACGACGACGACGATGGAGATCCTGCCGAGTCGGCGTCATTATTCTTGTAGAAGCCGATGCGCCGTATTCGCATCTCGAAGTAGCCCGGACGAAAGTTCTCGATCACGGTGGTGTTGGCCGCCATCCTGAACTTGGACATGGTCATGCCGATCTGATATATCCCCCCCGAGACGTTCAATTTCGGCCCGTCGGGAACGAGCCGCGGCCCGCGCACCAAACGAAAGTCGTCGAACGGCACCGTCACCCTCGCCCAGGCACTGCCGACGTCGTCGGCTTCGGCGACGGCGGCGTCGTTTTTTGCCCCCCCCCCCCCCCCCCCCCCCCCCCCCCCCCCCCCCCCCCCCCCCCCCCAATTTCGGCCCGTCGGGAACGAGCCGCGGCCCGCGCACCATCCGAAAGTCGTCGAACGGCACCGTCACCCTCGCCCAGGCACTGCCGCCGTCGTCGGCTTCGGCGACGGCGGCGTCATCGGTGTCGTTTTTTGCCCTCGCCCCCACCGCCGCCGCCCTCTTCCTCCTCGCCTCGTCCATCGCGCCGCGCAGGTCGTACTCGGCCTGGTAAACCCTCTCCCCCCGACCCTCGTCCGTCCTAAGTGTCACCTTCCAAACCCTACGATCCGCCTCGTCGTCGCTCGTGAGCATGCAATCGATGTAAACGCCGTCCATGTTCGACGCGTCCAGCGACGACGACGACGACGACGACGTCGACGTCGTCGACGAGACGAACGGCAGAGTGCGCAGTCCGCAGAAGCCGCCGCCGTCGGAACGGCACACGCCGGACCAGATCGCGTACGACTCGTTCGGCACGTCGCGGAGGGAGGAGAGGGATATCCCGCCCATGATCGCGTCGTCGATACGCTCGAAGCTCGACGCGGACTTGTTCTTGATGTGGGGATCGTCGATCGAGAAGTCGAATACGGGGGCGTAGTGGGCCGTCGTCGACGACGACGACGACGACGACGACGGAGACGACGACGACGACCTTGACGTGGAAGAAGACGCGACGCGCATTGTCGTAGTCGTCGTAGTCGTCGTAGTCGTCGTAGTCGTCGGCCGGCGTGAGCGAAATGACGACGACGTGCGGCATCGGGCGACGATCGACTCGACGATCGCCGTGGAGGAGGAACGACGCGGAACGACGGACGACGAGAACGCTCGTCCCGTCGACGAGAGCATCGCGAATAACGATAGTAACACCATCGTGATCGTCGTAATCGTCGTCGTCGAGACGATCGACGCCGGCCGCCGTCCGCTCGTTGGGGCCCCGTTTACGATCATGTTTTTTTTATTTTACACTCCCCTAACAGCAGGGTCGTCGAATCAAGTATTGGAGGGGTCAGCAAGTCCCGCGAGAGATCCAGCGTGATGCTCCATTACTTGGGGGCAGCTATGGTAATTTATCGCGCTGGCAATAAAAACCGTAATCGCAGCAAACGTTGCCCTCCTCCTTGGAGAGCGTGGAGTGCTGACGCTCTGATATCTGACACATCATCATCATACTCTCTCTCGAGAGATCTTTTTGGAAAACTCTGTCGGAGTCCAATCCGCAACAAAAATAACACTTCCATAAAGGAATTAATACGACTCCTACGGTGCGTCATTTCGGGAGAATCTCGCGAATTGAACGAAGAATGAGAACAGGAAAATGTTGTAATCTCTGCGTCAGCCCAGATCAGAGATCAGAGAGCCGAGCCCTCTGCTTTTTTCACAGCAAACAACACAGCAGCTCTCCGCCATAAAATTCAAGGCCAGACAACGAATCACCATCGACCCTCTCATCCTATCTAGTATGGCCCCAATATCTCGCGCGCTCTCCCTAGGTCTCATAATCGCCAAGGCATCCGCATTCCACGCGCCCACTGCTGCCAAGAACATCATCAACGCGTCGTCCGCGTCCATTAACAACAACAACAACATCAACGTCATCGACGGCAGAGGCGGCGGCGGCAAGGATCCAACTCGGCAGACGACGACGACGACGACGACCGCGCGACGGATGATCGGCTCCATCGTGGACATGCTCTCCGGGGGAGGGGGCGGGGGCGGGGGCGACGGAGGCGGATTGATCTCGCCGAAACAGGCCCTCAAGGGACGGGATCGGAAGATGCCTGGGATCGCCGGACTCAGGCACTACGTGCTCAAGAACGACCTGGAGGAGGTCCCGCCGGGGCACGAGGTCGCGGTCTTCGGGAACGGCTGCTTCTGGGGGAGCGAGAAGGCCATGTGGCGCCTCCCGAAGGGGATACACTCCACGGCGGTGGGATACTGCGGGGGGTACACGCCGAATCCCACCTACGACGAGGCCTGCTCGGGGATGACGGGACACACCGAGGGGGTGAGGGTGGTGTACGATCCCGGCCAGATATCATTCGTCGACATACTTCGGATGTTCTGGGAGTCGCACGATCCCACCCAGCACATGGGACAGGGAAACGATCGTGGATCGCAGTACCGTTCCGGCTTTTACTATTTCAACGACGACCAGAGGCGACTGATCGAGTGTTCCAAGGCCGCGTACGAGACGGCGCTCGGCGGCGATCGCCGGATCAGGACCGAGATCGCATCCGCGTCCGACTACGACGACTACGGCGGACTTTGGTACTTCGCGGAGCCGTACCACCAGCAGTACCTGGCGAAGCCCGGATCGCGACCTTACTGCTCGGCCCAGCCCCAGGGGGTCAGCCTCCCGCCCTTCGAGTCGTGGGCGCCGGAGGACCTGAAGGAGAAGTACAGGCCGACGTTGCCCGAATCGTTCTGGAAGAAACACGGACCGGTGAGGGGGTGCTCGATCGTCAGGTTCGACAACGAGCCCATTAGCGAGGACTCGTATTAGGGGGGGGGGATGGGCGATGCATGTACGAGTGTGATATGCATCCGCGCCTCCTCCGTTCTTTCGTCTTTCTTTCTTTCTTTCTTTCTTTCGTCTGGGTACAAAACGATCGCTCAGGGGTGCGTTCGACTATGATATAGTAATGAAGAGATCGCACGCATATTGAAACCGCCGGTCCTATACTTCTCGGCGTCGTGTGACTCCTTGCGATCACTGCATGGAATCATCTCTTCTTTCCAGGGCCTGCAACAACTGGCACAATTGTTGGTGGCAGATCCTTGAGCAAACGCGGTAGTGAGACGACTCATAGAATTTTAATGTCATGAATCGATTTATTACACATCTTCGTCTAATCTAATTAGTGATCAACATCTTCCCAGTAAGCGAGAACAATGATTGGACCTTGGATAGCTCAACCCCTTGTGGCTATGAGATATAAGGAATAAGCAGGATAGTATCTATTCTACCGCCAACTCGAGTGTCGCAACATTAGCACCAACGAGCCTGGCACAGTAATAATCACTCTTTTTCTGGGATTTCACGATGGAACCTTTCCCACTTTGGTTGGTCTTGGCACGAGCATAAGCACTAGTTTTCGTTTTGGTGTTCAACGTGCCTGCATCGTACAGGCAACGGCATTCCATAGTAGGACACGCGAAGTCGAAGCCACGGAATTTGCCTCCTGTGACAACGCTTGCATCGGGGGTTTTGACACATTTATTGGCACAGTCTGTAGCAGTCTTAACGCTGTTAATATTTCATGGGGACAAGCAAATGCAAATGAGAGAGAGGGGTTCAGAGAAGAAGAGGATGATGAAAAATTGGCAATGTCGTCTCAGAAGCTTACTTTTTGAATTCGCCCCATTCGTAAGCTTCGTAGCGGGAATCACGGCACTCTGCATTGCTTGAAAAGATGTTAAAATTGTATGACTTCCCGTCGCGCTTTGTATTTCTCAGGATTGCCGTTATGGCCTGAGCCGAGACATGAATTACTAGTCCCACGTAGGCCTGCCATGTTGACTGGACCGTCAATGCTCTTGTCTACATCGTACTTGCTGCCCCCATCTCTATCGGTGGCGTTGTCTTCACTTGTACTTGATTGGTTGTCAGTATTTGTGTCCGTCGAAACATACGCGATCACAGGCTTGGCAGTGCCTAGGAATGGTTATATTGTGGTGAGAAGCGCGACTGCATGGATCGAGCGAGCAAGAGCGCGAGGCGACTCACTTTTACCAGACATGACAATGATAACAGGCACATACCTTTGCTACTAGACGAGGCCAGCAGTAGAAGAATGACTTTTGCGAAGGATTTCATCGTTGAGTGTATTTACGTTGGAGATGGTGTGTGTTGATGCGATTGGTTAATGATTTGGTATTATGAAAAGATGAAAAGCGTGATGTCTCTTCGGTGTCGAAGACAAACAACTCCATAGATACTGTTCTTGCATGTTCTTGCTTGTACGAATGTAGAGAGTACTCTACGATATTCTTTGCTCCAAATGCCGTAAATAGTACAATTCCTACGTTAAGTGGGACTCAACTGCCCCACTACCTAGTACCGCCGCCACAACAACAGTGTGGTGCCCAACATGTTGGATGATATTATTTGTTTGCGGCGGCGCCGGGAGGGGGCCACGACGGCGCTCTCCTCCGCCATGATGGCGGACCCGGGTGAGACGTTCTGTAGCTCGTTTGTCACTCCAATACCTTCCCCGTCCCCCCCATTGATTTCGTCATTATTCATGTCCCCCCATCCTCAAGGAAAGATCCGCTTCGCCCTGCCGCTTTTCTGGTTCACGATACCCGAGGGATTTTACGGCCTCGTCTCCCGCCGTGGTGCTCGCGCGGACTACGTGGTCGATTCCGGCTCGTGGGGGAGGAGGGGGGGGCGCGAGGGTAGGTCGAAGTCGTCGCCGGTGTGGCCGTGCGGATTGCACTTCGGCCCGCCGTCGTTGAAAGTCTCTCATATGGTCACGAAGCAGGCAGTGTTATTCAGCCACAAGATCGAGGGATGCATGACCAAGGACAACGTCTCGACATGCATGGACGTGTCGATCGTTCTGCGCGTCATGGGCGACGATCCAGACGTGACCCCCGGCGACGATCCGAACAACGTGTACAAATTCGTGCACGAGGTGACGCCGTTCGGATTGCAGGCGCAACTGCGGAGCGCGCTCGCCGTGGAAGCGCAGACGCTGACGCGATCCGTCTGCCACGCCGATGTGCTCGGGTTGAGAAATTTCGTTCGTTCCGAGGTGATGACTGCGAACGCGAAACGAGTGTCGTTCTCCGCCGAGGTTCGTGGGGGGGTGGTCGCCGCGGAAGAAGATAAAAACAAGCTTGGGGAGCGCGATCATCGCGACGCTCCCGTGGCATCAATGATGGACGCGATGAGGGTTCTTCTAAATCAACAGTTTAAGCAACAGGGTATTGAAATTTTGGAAGTTATCATCAAGGACATCACTCTCCCCAACCAAGTACAGTCACAAATGTCGCAACGGACCATGATTATCAGTCAGTATGCCATGGAACGGTTGCAACAAAAGCATGCCGTGCAGTCCATGCTGCACGAAGATGACCTTAAGCTCAAACAAACATACATATTGGACCAAACGAAAAAAATTCAGGAAGGAGAAGACGCCAAAGATGCCGTAATGGCTCAACTCGAATTGGACTTGCTTCGCGTGGAAGGCGAGGGTAAAATCCGATCGATCGAAACGCAAATGTCCATCGATGTAGAGTTGGTGAAAGCGGAGAATAAATTGTCTGTGCAACGTATCGAGGATGAGACGAAGTTGGAGACTGAGAAGATTCGAGTACAATCCATGTCCGATGTGGAGGTGGAGTTGGCAGAGGCGAAGAACGAGGTAGATTTAATATTGGCCAAGGGGGATTTGGAGGTGGCAAAGAATGCCGCCAAGGGCGAGAAAGGTGCGTCGCCACAGCGTATGTTGCGTGTTTTCTTTGTCTCCGGTTCACTCAGTCGTCCTCCCTCGATTATGAAATATGCTCAGCAATTTTTAAAGCTGAGGGGATATCTGCCCCACTGAATAGAAGACTTAACGACCACCTCTCAAGTTTGCACTCGCTCAGGGCGCAGTCTGCATTGGCAAACAATGGTGAAGTATGTCTTTTGATATGCTTTATTCTCTCTATTGACCTACCCTTTAACATCATGCTAACCCACTTACTAAACTTGTCTGTCGTCCAGCTGGTCATTGTTGGAACAAAGGGAGGTGGATCTGTCCACTCACTCCTTCAGGCCGATGCCGCGCTGTCTTCCATACATGAAAACTGGGAAGATACATTACATGATTCTATAATTACGGAAATAGTCATTGCATCATCAGGGAGAAGGGGTGCAAGAATAATGTTGGGCCTCCCCTTTGTGAACACCGCCCCAAGACGGAAAGGCACACAGTCACTTCCCGATTCGCGAACACTCCACCGTCAGAGAGTCCACGAAATAATTGCGGAGAGGAAGGAGACGAATCGACCAAAAATTAAATTAGATGAGAACTTATCTTAGGTCACTACAAATCACCAGATAGTATTAGCAAAGATCCGTACAATGTTATGGTACTACCATGCTAATACATATGCCTAAAACGTTAAAAGCCACATCGTTTTTCACGTTCGGTGTATCAAATGAATTCATCATCATCATGGGACCCCTAGAATAGCTTCTCAAAAGACTCTCCATGTGATCGATGACAAGCCTATAATGGCTGGTGATAGTAACAAAGCTGAAGACCGATTAGACCTCTGTACTCGGCCTTGGTTTCTCAAGATGTTATAAACAAAAAAACTAACGTTCACTCATCAGAATATGAAGTCAACATTATCATTCACAATGAACGCTGATTCTGCTTAGCCAAAATGCTTGTTGTATTAGTCAAATTTATGGAAATGGTCTAGATTACATAATGTCCTTCAATGTGAAAGTTTTCCCAGCCTTGGAAGCATCTTCAAATGCTGCTCTGGAGCTGACAACAGCCAAAGATGGATCCTTCAGCGCCTTGAGACGTTCAGCGAATTCTTTGAAGTCCGAAGGCTTGGTATTCAGGACCTCATCACGGAACTTCTGACGTTGCTCGGGACTCTCACGCGTGAGCCACCTCTTGAACTGGAGCGAGCCCTTTTGGTTGGGACTGAGGGCTCCATCCATGTCCCCGATCGCGCCGATAATGGCGGTCGCAAGGGCGTCAGGGTCGGTCTCCATGTCTTTCGCCGATGCAAGAAGTGCCTTACATGCTCCATCGTAGACATCGATGGTACCAGCCAGATTGGGATCCCTGTAGCTTAGGAAGGAGAAGATGCCGTCCCGTGGCTGGAACTGGCAGAAACCACCGTACGCTCCGCCAATGACGCGAACATTGTCCCACATATAACCAGTTCCAAGGAATCGCGAAACCACAGATGACGTGCCACTCACGATTTCGCCAACATTGTACAGTCGCCCGCCCTTGCCAACGTAAGAAACTTGGGTGGGGACGATGAATCCCTCATCCACAAGAGGAGCACTGGTGGCCATTTCTTCCTTCGCCTGTACCGCCCAAGGATGGGGCTTCGAATAAAAGTTTTGCAGCTTGGATCCCTGACTGTCGCCGGGAAGCTTGGTCAAGAAATTCTGAACACTGGATTCAATCTTCTCAAACACGGCGGCATCTCCGGTGAGATCCAGTATCATCCCATCCCTACACGTGCTCTGATCAAGAATGGTATTTCGCATTTTCTCGAGCCTCGCCAAAAGCGCCGGGAAGTCATTCTTTGCTTGGTCCAAAAGTTCTTTGACTGTATCGAGGGAAGACACTCCACTCATTTTCTCGTTGATGTATCCGATGACACTGTAGCGAGACCTGATCCTGGCGTTTGCGATGGAATGGCCACTTCCCTGGATAGTTGACTCCTTGTCCGACTTGTCCTCCCTCAGCATCTCGATGATCTTGGCCTGGCTGTCCAGCCTGGCGTCCCTAAGGATCAGATCGAAGATCGAGAACAGCTCGTCTGTCTTGTCGCTCGTGGATTTTCCAGTAATCATGAGCTTGGTTATGAAGTGCTCCCCACCGGTCACGGCGCCCTCCGCCGCTCCCTCCTGGTTGACCCCGACGATCATGGACGAAACGCTCACGCCGCCTGTGTGCATCCCGATCCTGCGAGATAATGCCACGCTGTCGTACTCACCGGCGCCAGTCTCCATCATGATGTGAGTCAACAGAGGTAAGAGGGGAACGTCCTCGAACGATATGCCCGACACGTCCACCGCCATGCTGGCGTAGACGATGCCGGAGGTGCTGCCGAGCTCGTGTCGGACTACGGTCACGCCGGTGTTGGACTCGTTCTCGCTCACGCGGATCGGGTACTCTGTCACCTCCCTCTTCAGATCGCTCAGGTCGAGGCTGGGGATGGTGGCGCGCGCCTCGGGAGGGTCCTCGGCCGCTTGGATCTTCTTCAACGCGATAGTCTTGTCGATGATGCCCTGAAGATCCTCCTCGTTCAGAGATGCCTTAATCTTCGCAAGACGTTCCTTCTCCTCCTGTGATATTGAACGACAACGACAGAGGCAGCACGTGAGAAAAAAAGGGTAGAGGACGACGCGAAACGATAGTATCCACCCAGCGGGGAAAAAAAAAGCTCACCGTGAGCTGCTCTTCCTCGAGGGACTTGGAAGGGTACATCTCCACGGTGGTCCTGTGGGTGTTCTCCAACAGGAATTCCCTGATCATGTCCTGGAACACCTTCGAGCCGTCCCCCGCGATGCTAGCCTTCAACTCCGCCAGCGGCTCCTCGAACTTGAGCGCCTCGGTGGGATCGCGATCGTAGACCCACTTGCTCATGCTGCCAAGCATCAACGAAAGTCCCTTGGGGAACGAGCCGGTGTTGAACTCGCGCAGCTGGAACTCGACCGTGTTCATCGAGGCAGCGAGCGCGTCCTCCGGGAATCCCTCCTCGGCGACCTTCCTCAGCGTGTCCATAACGAGCTCCTCCACCTTGTCAACGTTCTCGGGCCTCACGCCCTTCAACCCCATGCTGAACGTCGCCTGCATCAGCTCGTCGCTGAGTCCGCCCCCCGTGATCGCATCGCCGAGCCCGCTCTCCATGAGTGTCTTGCGCAATATCGACGACGTCGTGCCCGTGAGGAGGTGATCCAACACCGTCAACGTGATCTCCTCCGTCGCGGTCATCGGACGGTCGTTCAACAGCCAATTCGTCATCGTCAGGTGCGTGTCCGGCTCGCCCTCGTCGCCCTTGTCGGACACGGGGTACGGATATCTCACCCTGACCGGATCGACGTATCGCTTCTTCTGCCACTCGATGATCGATCCAGGCTTGCTCTCCGGACTGTCCTCGAAGTCGCTCAGGTACTCGTCCATGATCTCAAGCCGCCTCGACACGTCATCGTCGCCGGCGAAGAATATGCGCGAGTTCGCCGGGTGGTAATACTTGGAGTGGAATTCCGCGAATTGCTCGAAGCTGAGGTCGGGTATGACGGCGGGATCCCCCCCGCTGTCGACCCCGTACGCGTTGTCGGGGAAGATGGACTGCTGCGCCTCCCTCTGGAGCAAACTGTCCGGGGAGGAGTACACGCCCTTCATCTCGTTGTAGACCACGCCCTTGTACGTGAGCGGATCGTCCATCTTCTCGAGCTCGAGGTGCCATCCCTCCTGGGCGTGCACCATCGGATCGGAGACCGCGCGTGGGTGAAAGACGGCGTCGCTGTAAACGTTGATGAGGTTGTAGAAGTCCTTCGTGTTCTGACTCGCGACGACGTAGCACGTCCTGTCGGGGTACGTGAACGCGTTTAGGAATGTCTGCAGACTCCCCTGCAGGAGCTGAACGAACGGGTCCTTGGTCGTGTACTTCCTCGAACCGCATAGGACGGAATGCTCGAGGATGTGGGGCACGCCCGTGGAATCGCGCGGCGGGGTACGGAAGGTGATCCCGAAGCACTTGTTGTCGTCGTCCGTCGCGAGGGACAGCAGCTCGGCGCCCGACTTCTTGTGGCGGTAGAGGGTGCAGGCCGCGCCGTACTCGGGGACGGTGTCGGTCCTAACGACCTCGAACGACGGGTGCTCCACGACCGCGGTCGCCTCGGCCGTCCTCGAGGACGATGCGGAGGACGCCTCGATGGTGCTGCCGAGGCACGTCGTCGACGGCCGGACGAATCGTGCGGCGGCGCCGGACGAAGAGGCGGGGGAGGAGGCGGACGCGCCGAACGGACGACCGCCGCGGAAGACGGCGGCGCCGGACGCGACCGCACGGAAGGCAGTCGCGCCGCCGCGTCCGCCGACGCTCCCCCCCCCGAGGGAGGAGACGATGTGCGCCAGGAATGCCATCTTGGCCGGTCTCCTGAATCGATGCGTACGTCGCGATGTTATGTCGTGTGACGTTGTGTCCGACGGGAGGGAGGGGATGATTGAAAAAATAATGTAATAATGAGTGGCGCGGCGCGAAGGGCTCGGGCGGATCCGTATCTACTGTCTACTGTGGTATGGCCGAGATGGGGGTCGAAAAGGGGAAAATGTCTTTGCACTTACCAGGTGGTAAACATGTTATTCGTTGGAATGGGATCGGCCTATCTCGAGTGCAGTCCTCAAGGAAAGATATAAATTGTGGGTGTGGTAGGGTGGATGTGTTGTTGGTTGTTATGTTGGCGGGCAGCATCGGCATTGGCGCAGCGCTGACGTCGAGCCCCGGGGCGCGGCTGACTCCTTCTTCGGTTTCTTTCTTCGACCAAGGTGAAAAAGAACAATCTCTTCTCTCTTTGTGATCCACGTGGCTGGCCAGGGGACAGCTGTTTTTTTTAGGTGGGGGGAAGATAAAATCTTGCTGAGCCTGAGCAAAAGCTTTTATCAAGAGTATCGTAGTTATCTAGAGTATCTACTTAGAGTAGTTAGAGTAGATAGTTAGACCACCGCCGACGTCAGCATTTCCGATATCTACCCCGACAAACATGAAGCGCTCAGCTTAGCTGGACAACTCAAACCCGACCAAAAAGTGCGCACCCTCCGTGCTGTCCTTGAAGACGACTACCATTCCGGTTCTGGCCCTGCCACTGCCAGACTCGAGAAGCGTGATCGAACAATCGATGAACGCGACTCGTTCTTCATCGTGAAATATGTGACCCTTGGCTCATTGCAAATCAACCAAAGAATTTGACGCCTCCGGAATGCATACTATTGGTTAAAATGGCTACATCCGCGTGTCATTTTCAGCCGGCATACAAACCTTCGCCAAAAATTACTCCTTGGCGACCTCAATCGAAAACTCCTCCACGGACTTGTCGATGCAGATACAAGGTCGATGGGAAATGCGCTTTTAGCAATGGCAAAACCACCTGGTGCCTTACTGCAGGCATAGTCTACAAAATCTCGTGCAAAGCTCACAACAACAATTGCAACTGCTTCTACATTTGGAGGTCACAGCGCTACCTAAAGACGCATGTCCAATAACATATTGGTGAGGTAACGAAGCTTTATTGTAAATATGTATTGTCTTTTAACCGATCCAACCGATCAACACGCTCCCATCCCTCCACACAGACCACTGACATCCAGAGCACGACCTTGATTTCCCTTGGGACCCAAGGCACGACACTCTCCGCACAACAATCTGCCCCACCTGATTCTCCCCCACTCTGTGTTGTCATTGAAGACGCCGCCACCACCCCAATCCTATGGACTTTGACAATGCGGCTTTGGCTGCGTGCAAGAAATTCCGACCTGGCTGAATCACTTGACGGCGCCAGCGCCAATGATGACTCTACCATACAAGTATCGCTCCCTGCCTCTCCCCCCGACAAACCCCCACCCTCAACACAAGCAACCCCAATAATCATCAACACCAAGCAAGATAACTGCTCAGCACTTTCTCGGCACCTTTTCTTGCATGTGAAGAACCTCCACTTCAACACGAAAGCAGAAGTCGCCGATTGGTGCCGATCTCATCTAGAGATCAAAATCATTTGGAAGTCGAACACCATCTCCCTCCTGAAATCTGCAAACACTAAAGACTGTTGACTTTGTGCTGTTGAACGGATGGCCATCGGCCGGAAATTTGGCAACAAAAAATATTATCAATCTCAAGAGCGAATTACGTGGTAAAACAAGGTTCCTACGGTTCGCAAGATCCAGCTAGGAAGGGGGGCTCTGATGAGGCCGTTAACTGAAAAACGCGTGCCGAAAACAGAGCTGGTGGGTAATTGAGTACGGGGGGTTGTATTTTTTTTGGCGCGAGTCACACTTGCATGTGCGTTGTACACTGCCTTTGGACAGTATGTATCTCTTTATGGGAAAAATGCCGAATTCTTGGCATCTGTTTGTATCTACGTGGTAGATCGTACTTTTACCTATGTAGACTCTGTCTGAGACCCCCAGACCCGGGTACCGTTGGAAAGCTGAGACACTTAGCTTTCATCATGTGGTATTAGTTTGAGGTGCTGCACTGTTAAGTTTTCAAGATAAATTAAGAGAAAGTGATGGCATTTTTCTTTCAACCGAAGATGATTTGTCATCAGATTGGGGGGTCTGTAGAAGAGGAATCGTTATACTAATTCCTACGTTATTTTTTGAAAAAATACCTTTCTCGTAACCTCTCAGCAGATTGAAAAAAATCGAAGACGGTATTATTTCTCAATTACCTACCCTGATTTTTTGTCTACGTATCGTAGAGGCTACGATAAATTCTGGTACAACGATGTAGAAATTCAAAAGTGAAATAGAGCGCCAAAAATTTGGCATCATTTTTTTTCATAAAGAGATATATGTCCTCAATCTGAATTTGTATGTTTCTCGAATTGGGGATAGTATCTTGATTTTTCTGGTATGTTTAGCCACGCGTTCATGGTGTTAGCATGTAAAATCAAATATGGATAAGATAGCCATCTTAATTTTTGGGGTTACGCAAAAGTTACTTTATTTAAACCTACCAACCCAACCCCCTTGCATGCGCAACCCTAACTTTCGGGGCAGCCGGTGCCTCACCCTAATGCGGGGCGGCCGCTCAACCCTAACCATCGGGGCAGCCGCATGCAACCCTAACCATTGGGGAAATAGTTAAAGGCGGAATTGCTCTGTGAGTTGCCGCCAAAGAGACGGCGGCAACTCACACAGCGCGCCTGCAACTATCGGGGTGGCCACACAAAATTAGCGTAACCCTAATATTTGATATATAGAAACATACAAATTCAGATTGAGGACATATAGTTTTTCCCTCTTAAGGTGGTCCCCCGCCCCCTTATATCTCTTTTGTTAGCGGCGCTCTCTAGATAAAAAAAATGGCGCGCACACTGCAAAATTTTTCACAACACGAGCGCCCAACTTCTGAATAGTCAAGATATATATGAATGATCATAGGAGCGGCGGGTAGGTGATTACGCCAGTTATGTTCAGCAAGATGAGGGATGCCTTTCTGGCTTGGGTATTGAAGCAATCTTGAATCAGAGTGAACTCTGTCAAGAGAGTCCCTTGTACTGTGCCCTTCCTCCATCAGAAAAGATATGTGCACATGATGTGCACATTGCTCGCACGTGCGATGTGATACAAATTAGGAAAGGGGGGGATCCGCTCCCCCAGATATGAATATGAGACAAAAACGACGAGTTTGGGTTTGGACCAATTTTTATTTGGTTTGACCCCTCCCCCGTCCATCGGCGGTGATGCTCCTTTAGCTTTAGACAACAATGCCACACCCCACTTGGAAAGCTGTCTTCGCCGCTCACGTCGAGAACGAGATCGGCAACAAAAACACTTCAGTTTACACCAAAGCCTGGTCTCCCGACAAGAACGACAATGAGAGGTTTCAAAATCTCATCTCAGATCCGGACAACGTCCTTCTGGTGACAGACTCCGACAACATGATTCACACCTTGCACAGTTTCAAGGTAGTCAGAGGCACGCTTCTTTGTCCAACTTCAAAGCTAATGTGCCTCATAGGTTCAGGACCACATGCAACGGCCCTTCTTGTCAACAAACAGAGCATCCTAAACCCATGCAACCTAATCACTCCAACGATCAACAAACTCAGAGAATGCTCAAACGACGAGGAAGTACGCACCATCCCAGCCCCAGCGGACAATGGAGCGGTGACCTACCCGGGATCGGCAACTTTTCTCCCAGCACCGAGGCTAGTTGACACGATCATGTCGGCCGATGCCGACACAAGCGAAGCCTCAAAGCTAATCCCAGCAGTGAACGCAGCCACCTTCAAATTTGATGCTGAACACAAGAACAACTCAGAGTACATCACCAATGCAGCTCAACATGCCGGAGATTTCATTCTCTGGGCTTGGGGAGTGATGACAGGTCGCATTTCCAAATCCTAACTCTCGATGAACGGAAACGACCCTGACCTCATGCACCACTACAACGAACGTCACAACGCCTGCCTTTCTCGAGTGCATTTCAACATCCCAAATGGCCTCCCACCAGTTCAACTCCCACCCATCGGACCAGCCGTTGACCAAGCTCTACTCGGAATGCTCAATGCCACTGTGAATCGCCAGGTCAACGGACAAGAACAGCACAACATCATTCTCGAGAAACAACTCAGAGTCATGGAAGAACGCGAAGTATCCACAAAGAACCGAGTGAAGAACTTACATGAGTCAACTCTCAAAATGATTCTTTTTGCCTCCGCAATGGATAATGAATCAGTTCCAACCGAACCAATCGACTCTTGCAAACGCATCCTCAACAGTAAAACGGTCGCCCTCACCGAACAGGAACTAAACCTCCAGTTCAAAAACCGCGATATGTTGGACGTCAGTTTCCCTTCCGGTTACACTGCCAACGTTTACCTCGGGATTTTCATTTGGGCAAGTGCTGACACGCCAAGCAACCATAGCCCTTTCTCCTTCTTGGAGATCGAATCCATTTGCATGGAGGAACAAAAGGATCGCCACCTCCTTATTCAACTTGTCCTCACACAAGGCAAAGGAATGACAGTCAATGAAATCAAGGCATCAAACAAACAAGAGGTGAAAGCGCCAACAAATGCTCACGACATGATGGTGCAACTGAAAATGTTTACCGTTGCAAATGACATCTTTTTTTGCAAGCTCAGGGTGGGCTCCCAATGTCTTCATGCCCTGCAGATGATGAACGATGATCAAGTGTCAAGGATCAGTTTTCTATGCAAAAGAAAACCTCGACAAAGAATTTGCCCCCAAATTCCTCCTCGCAGTCGACACTTGTTTTCAGATGTGGCTCAAACAATGCAGGATCGCGAGGAACCGCAGCAACGTCGACAACTCCACGATCAATTTTGCACACTTGATATCCCAAGTCCTTTTCGGATCTTTCCACATCACCCTCCCTCCAACTTTCAAGATGAAAGCTCCCATTGACGACTCTGCATCGAACAATGACACGAAGAAGAACGACGGAAATGACGACGGAAAAGAGGGAAGGGGGAAGAAAAAGAAGAAAGGTGACGAGGCATGCGAAATAGTTCAAAACAAAGCGCCTCACCCGGACTTGTGCATGAGCTCAACAGAAACTTGGGCATTGAATTTCGCAAATAAAAATGTCAACTCACGCCCAAAGTTCAACGACAAATCGGTCATGTGTCCCCGCTGGCTCCTTCAGAAATACTGTTTCAACAACTGCAAGCACAAGGACAGCCATGTCAAAGCGGACAAAATCCCTGCTGACAAAGTGACCTCGATGAAAGAATGGATCAAGTCATGCCGCTACAATGGCAATTGACTGGGCAGGCCGGAACCTAGCAGTGTCTGGCCCATCCCAAAACCTCCCAATTTGCAACCCATGCAAATACAAGAACAGCAGCAGATTCACCACAGGATCGCCCAACCTCCACCCCAGTTCAGAGACGCACCAGTCTCATTGGCAAAAGACACTCCAGTCTTACCAAAATGCCTCGACCCCCCAATGGTTTCTCCACAGCGACGCTCAAAGAGCAATCTAACGATCGGATCGACGGTTTTAGGTGAGTATATGACTTGCAACCTTTTAGATTCCTTCCGGGAGAGAGCAGCCGAATCCGATGATTCAAGGAAGAGAAAATTGGACGCACCTTTTGGCCCTCATGGAGACGATGATGACAGCCATATCAAGTGGGACAAAGACAATTTTTCCAACTGGGACAACGACGGTGGCGCACGGAAGATATGGCCTGCGAACCTGATCCAGCTCCTGCAGGATATCATGGCACTCCCATGCCCAAACCCCTCAAAACCACTATTCGAGTTCGACCTTTCAGTCAAAGCTGCAGAAAAGAATTACATCTTGCTCATGCAAAAATTTGGAGGAGACTTGCACCGCGCACTCCACGCCCAAAAAGATTCGCCGCTCTCATGCGGCTCAGAATTCAAACCGGTATCAACCCTCAAGACAATATTCATCCTTCATCCCAATTGGCCAAGAATAAAGATCATCCTTTCCGAAGGCTCAACAAGGCTCCTTTCGCCTTTGGACAAAGCCGAACGGTTAAAGGACATTGACAACGCTCTGGATTTTGGCAACCTCAACAGAGCCATCAATCAGAACGAGCTTCTTCTCACGCTGGTGAACAACGACGTCGTCCGAGGTTTTGCCCTACCACTTCCTCTCGACAAGATCAAAACAGTTCCCGGTGTCATCATAGCTCCATCGAACATCTAACTTCAAAAGACGATCAATGAACATGGCAAAGTCATACCAAACTATTGACTCACCCACAACCAAAGCTGGACATGGCAGTCCGGGACATCTGTCAATGATTGCTTGGACACCTCCAAACTGATGCCTTGTCATTTCGGATTGGCCCTCAAGTGGATCATCAGTTGGGCGGTAGCAGCACAAAGGAAATACCCCGGCAAACAAATCCTTGCAACAAATCCTTGCAACAAATCCTTGCAACAAAGCTGGATATCAAAGCAGCTTTCCCCAGATGCTACCTAAATGCTGACACAGATGTGCAAACCTGCACCTAACTGCCAGAACTTTGTCTGGCTTCGATGATGCTAAGATTAT
>JALLAZ010000370.1:0-16670 GCA_036939755.1 Stephanodiscus triporus
TTACTTAATTTAGTAAATCGTACTTAATTAAGTATTTTGGGTGCCCTGGGAGCCAATAGAGAGAGTACTCTACCTATATTTTTTTAGGGCCCTCCATAATCCATCATGGCCTCCCCTCCGTCCAATCCCTTCGACGGATTCGACGCCTACTCGACGGTCGCGCCGCAACCACCTCCAGTGCAGCAGCAGCAGCAGCAGCAGCAAATCCCGCCGGAGGATTACAATCCCTTCGCGTTTTCGCCACCCGTCGCCGCCGCCGCCGTCGCGTCGTCGTCGTCGTCGACGACCGTGCCGCCGAATGCGATCCCACTCGAAGATTCCAATCCGTTCGCGATCGCGCAAGGCGGACCGATGATGCAACAACAACAACAACAACAACAACCGTATCAACAACATCATCATCATCATCAGCAGCAGCAGCAGCAGCAGCTCGTGCCCGCGATGCCGAGCGCGATGTCTCCCTGGGCGATGCAGCAGCCGCCGCAGCCGCAGCAATTCCTCGCGCCGATGGCCCCCCAGCAGCAACAGCCGCAGCCGCGGCAATTCCTCGCGCCGATGGCCCCGGCGGCGTCTCCCTGGGCGACGGTGCAGCCGGGGGGGGTCGTTCCTCCTCCTCCATCCGCCACGGTAAGACAACGTCGGCTTCTCGCGACCACATTTCATTTTATTTTTCACCCTTATTTTCGCCCTCGCTTCCCGGCTTACCCCCCCCCTCCCCCCCCCCCCCCCCCCCCCCCAACCGACGAAATTCGCAGGCCGTCCCCCCCGCGGCGCCCGTCTTCGACTCCATCGACGCCCTCTTCGGACAGCAGCAGATGCAGCTCCACGTCCAGCAGACGAATCCGTATGCCGTCCCCGCGACGATGCAACAACAACAGCAGCAGCAGCAACAACAGCCGATCGAGATTCCGCTATTCGACTTCGAGAAGTCGTCGAACAATGACAACGACGAATCCCTCCTCGCGGAGGGACTCGCGCTCATCGACGTCGAGCTCGACGACGAGGACGTCGACGCCACGAAGAACCTGGACGATCGGAGGAAGGACGGGGATTTCCTCGGGAGCGGCGGTAACGACGACGACGACGACGACGGCGGCGGATCCTTCCCCCTCGGGGCGGGCGGAGGACTCGCATCGTCTCGACCGTCGCCGCAGAAGCAACGGCATCGATCCTGGGATAGGAATCCCGACCTCGCTCCGCCCCCACCGTTCAATCCCGCCCGTCGTCACGCCGAGTACCTCGCCGTCAACTCGGCCCCGGCCACGTCCTCGCCGCTACCGAGGCACGACCTCGTGCACCACGCGGGGTACGTCCTTTCGAGGATATCCTTCCGCACGGTCCTACTTCGCAAGTGGAAGCAGACGTTCTGGATACAGTACGGGCCGTGTCAGCTGCTTTTCTTCCGTACGTTCGTCGATTACGAGGATTGGCTGAACAATCCGTACCACACGGCCAAGGCGAGGGAATTCCTGGTGAAGCTGCGGGTGGACTTCGTCGGGGACCTGAAGAAGGCGAGCGTGATGGGATATCAGGTCACGCAGATCCGGAGGAAGCCGTACGGGAGGAATACCATGTGAGTTCCCTTCCCCTTCACTCCGACACGCGGACGGTCCATTATTTTTCGCTCCGCTCGCATTGGGGAGGCGGGATGGGACGGGATGGGGGGAGGGGAGAGGGGATTACTTTTTTTTCCCGTTTCGGACGTGTTTTTTCTCGCGTGCCAACTCGATTTTATTATTGCTCGCGCCTCCGTACATTCCCAACTCACGCGCCCCCCCCCCCCCCCCCCCGTCGAAAAATAAACAACGACCGACAGGCTGCATTTCAAACTCGAAAGGTGGATGGATTACGGACCCACCATCGCCGCCGCCTTCGCGGCGCGGGAGGAGGACATGATCAACTCGCCCAGCAACCGGCGTCGGAACGGCGACGGCGAAGGCGACGAGGACGGGTTCAACACAACCAACGACGTTTCGGCCTTGCGTAAGATCATCCTCGGGTGCATGAGGAACGCGCGGGACTTCGCGCTCATCGCGAGTCGGGAGCAGCAGTTCCGCTCGGATTCGGGGACGATCGACGTTGGGGGGATGCGCGGGAGGTACGACGACGCCGAGCGCGATCGGGACGCTAGGGTCCCCGCCAGTAGCGGCAACATGGGATATCACCAGGCCTTCTCGGCCGAGTCCAGCCCGCGCAGACCCTTATCGCAGATGGAGCAGCAGGCGGACTCTTCCGACCGGGGATCGGAGTCGTCTCGGGATCGGGATGAGGTCGAAAAGGCGAAGGCGGTGGGCGCCGTGGTCGATCTGTTGGGATGAGGCCCCGCCGATGAGAGACTGTTTGGAGGGCGGCAAATTAATAGAACGGAAAAGCAACACGACCGCAATAGTTATGTTCACGTGGAAAAAATCCCTGGCCGGAATAAAATAAAGAAGTACGATTAATGGCGAAGAGATGGGAGTACGGATTGTCCCTCCAGCTGAACGTCAGTTGATGGAGATCATGGTAGCTGCTCATCCTCTTTGGCATTTTAATCAAGAACAATATATCTCCGCCCCCCGAAGTTCATCATACCCATGGTGCATTGTTCATGTGAAGGGTTAATTGTTCGGGTGAAGGATTGGCATGTTGCAAGATTTTCACATGGGTGATGGGTGCCATTTTGTCATATTTTGCTTGTTGTTTGTCCCTGCTTTCCGCTTATTGGCTCCACTGCCATGTAAGAGCACTGTTGAGGGTGATGGTTGGCTGGGGTAGAATGAACCGGTGATGCATTGGCTTTAGGCATGGTTCAGGTTAGAGGATTTGACAAGACATGATGCAGTGGTATGTGGCTTATGTGGACTCGGGGAAGGAAGTATTGAGTGGGAGAAGCAGTAACATGCAACTTCGACTCAATAACTTTACAGTAGATAGTAGGGATGGGTAACATTTTATTATGGGAGATTAGGTAAAATACCCAAGAATTTGAGTTGTGGCCAGCAGATTACTAGGTGTTTGTTTCTTTCAGTCAGAATCCCTCACCGATTTTCGGCCCGGTAGAATACACAAGTTTCTGTGGTATTTGTTTTGAAACTGTACAAGTCGCGAAAGTTGCTATCCAAAATGCACTAGCATATAATAACAACCCGCCACAATATCACACTTTGCGTTAGAAACTGGTGAAATGTACAGGTGCAAAATAATTTGCTCCTGTTCTGTACACGCTGAATTTTGTCCACCCGTCCTGTTGATGTGAAGTGAGGGATCTTTGTTTTGGCGATTGCTAAATGCCTTCACTTGAGCTGCACCACCTTCCAACACCATAAAACGTACAGCCACAACACCCATTTTTGCTAAACAGCGCACCACAACCAAACCAGTTGATCTCTTTTGCGCATCCAACAAATCACTCCTTTCTGTGCCCATCATCCGATTAGCATACACTATGCCACGGGTAGCAAGGCGCAATCAGATGGGGCACGCCAGCAGTGATGACACATCCCCACGACATGGGTGGCGCACTGGCAAGAAAAAATCATCACCCTCCCCCAAATCGCCATGTGCCCCAAAGTCAGCAAAGGCACCACCAGCAAAGAAGCACAACACCAAAAACACCGCAAAGCCCACAGCGCTTGACCCCAAAGAAACCGCAACCACTGATAATTCTTCCACAACAAGAGCAAAGGATATTTTGACCACCCCCCCACAAGGAAAAGTCCACGCTCCAACATAGACACGCTACCTGCCGAGCGCCTTGGCACTATTGCTGATCTCCGTCGAAAAAAATCTACGACGGCTGATGTCTACGATGGTGATGCTGATTTGATGGGGGGGCTTACAGCAAGGATATTGGTAGTGGTGATGTGGTCGATGGTCAGAGTGCAGTCGCAGCAGCGGCATCGTCTACCATGTTCTCTGAGGGGGGTGGGGATTATGATGATGAGTCGACAGTTGTCAAATTACCGGACGACGACGTCGACGATGATGATTATGTGCCCATTGGCCTTGTGTTCTCTGATGACGAAGAGTGTCTTGTCAATGTTGACGCTGATTCAGAGGACGAGCGTCTGCGATCAAGTTTTCCAAAGCCAAAGGACAAAACGCGCAAGCCAATCATTCCTGGTGGGCCACAGCCTCCGAATCTATCGAACTACCCTGAATCTCAACGCAAGGCTATCTGGGGTAAATATGTTAGGGAGAGGAAGAAGTAATGCGACCAAGAACGACATAAGAGATTGTGACAGCAAAAATCTGTATCAGCCAATGACAACAATGTTCTTACTGGTGACAGGAGAACGAAGATGTTTTGCAAAATCTGCAAGAAGTTCAATCACAACATGGTGGACTGCTACAATAACCCGGCAAATAAAAAGAGCAAGATAGCGAAACAACAGACAACATCGGAGGAGGAGATGGGTCAGTCAGATGAAGACGGCGAGGAAGGGAAGCTGTGAATGTGTGGGGAATTCGCATTCAGAGTTGTATGGGGGTGATATCTCTATGGTATTTCTATGTCAAGTGTGATATTTTAATATCGTACTACAGCAGGTGTGATATTTTAACAGTAGCAAAGTGTGATATTTTACCTTAGAAAAATCATAGGTGTGATATTCTGGCAGCTTGAAGAACAAAACTACTGCATTTTTGGGTAACAAAATTGGAACCTGGACGAAATGATATGTGTGACAATACACCAGGCCATATGACATCGGTGTGATATTCTGGCATATCGAAACTTATCAGTGTAATATTTTGACTGGTAAAAATCATACGCGTGTACCTGGGATCGTAATTTAGCAATACACGTGGCACGACGCCTTCACTTGACGACAGATGTGTATAGGATGACAGCTCATCCGAAAGTGTCAAATTTTCCTGGGAAATCTCACCTGATATTCTACCGGGCCGAAAATTGGTGAGGGATTCTGACTGAAAGAAACGACCACCTAGTAATCTGCTGGCCACAAATCAAAATCTATGGTATTTTACCTATTTTCCCTTTAGGTTATTCTGTAGATATGTCTTCTGTCAGCAAGATTCTAGCCATTGGGGCCCCTGGGAATTGGGAGGAGAACAACCGGCCAGGATATGTGAGAGTTTTCTATCTTGAGAGTGATGGCCTTGGCTTGAGCTGGAAGCAGCTCGGCCAAGACATCACAGATGATGCAATTGGCAATCAGTTTGGGATGTATGTTTCTCTGTCCGATGATGGCAAAACTCTAGCCGTCGGAGCCTACACTAATGATGGAAATGGAGAGGATTCGGGTTGCATCAGGATTTACCATTTGAAGGACGATGGTACATCAAGCTAGGAACAGCTCGGCCAGGATGTTTACGGTGAAGCAGCCGTCAATAATTCAGGATGGAAAGTGTCTCTGTCAGCAGATGATGCAACTGTTGTCATTGGAGCACCATGGAATAGTGGTAATTGGTGAATTTTCGGGTCAAGTGAGGGTCTATCAAATTGATAGTGCAGGGTCAACCTGGGAACAGCTGGGTCAGGATATCAATTGAGAGGCAGCTTATGATAATCTTGGATCATCCGTAAATATATCTTCTTATGGGAGGACTCTAGCCATTGGGTTCCCTGGGGACTGGGAGGAGAATGTTCAAGAATATATGAGAGTTTACTTCTGGAGAGCAATGGTCTTACCTGCAGTTGGGTTGAACGCAGCTGGGCCAAGATATCAAAGGAGAATCAGTTGGCGATGAGTTTGGGTTTTCTGTTTCACTCTCTGATGATGGCAAGACCTTAGCCGTTGGAGCCCCATCTAATGATGGGAATGGGTACAGTTCGGGCCATGTTCGGGTCTATCGAATGGATGATTTCAGCACAACTTGGACACAGCTTGGTGAGGATATTGACGGAAAAGCAAGTAATGATAGTTCAGGTTCTGCTATGTCCCTGTTAGCAGATGGGATAACTGTTGCTATTGGGGCACCATGGAATGATGATAATGGGCCTTCATCAGGTCATGTGAGGATCTTCTCCATCAAATGATGTTAGAATCACCACACTATGTCCACCAGCTACAGCAGTATTTGGATGCAATGGTAATGGTTAAAACGGGATTATTGTATTTCTCTCTCCTCCCGCCTCCATCTCTTCACATGATGCACACATCCGAGTGTCCATCCACATGCTCCTCTCTCATTCATATTGACCATTCAGGCAAAAGCTGGACAGGCCACTGGATGGTTACTACTAGCATCGTATGTGCCCCTGCAGCGACTGAGGCTATCCCACCCACCTTCGCCAACCAGGTGTCGATGCTGCCATGACCGCGCTGTCTTGCTGCCATCAAGCAGCTAGGGCGGTGTCCCATGCACCAGCCCCCATCCCACAAGGCTTCTTTGCATTGATCCATTTCTACGTCTTAATGTGCACCATGTTGCCCGGCGGCCCTGAGCTACTGGTAATCAACACAAGTACCGATCATCTTATCAAAGTTGACCATGAGGAAAAGGCAGCCACGAGAACGTGTCTGCTGGGTTCACAACAAATTGCGAAACACAGCCAACTCTATTCATCAACAGTGGTGCGCCATGCTAATATTTGCATACACCTACAACATCATCTTAAGAAAACAAAACATGCACTACTAGCGAGAAGACTTTAGCCTAACAAAGGCTCGCGATGGGAGACATGGGAGAGTTAATGTGATTTTTAATTATTGGTTTCACTCCCCCCCCCCCCCCCCCCCTTTACCACCCTAGAACCCCAACCCGGCGAATGGATCGGGCTTACTGTTACCCGATTGAACAGCAGCGGCGGCAGCGTTTGCGCTGGGTATGAAGCCGCCGAAGCCGACGGCGGCGGCGGCGCCCCCCGCTCCCTGTCGCATCCCCTCGGCGACGTTGGTGGTGGGCCGAACCGACGTCGCCGCGTGTCCGTTATTGTTGTTGTTGATGATGGCGTTGTTGCCGCCCATCATCCCGCCGTTGAAGAATGGCTGATGTTGTTGTTGATGATGTGGCCTCAGCTGCTGCTGCGTCATCATATCATTGTTGGGGTTCATCATCGTCATCATCATCGTTGGCTGCAGCTGCTGCTGCCGCTGCTGCTGCTGATGCTGATATTGAAATTGAAGCTGCTGCTGTTGATACTGAAGTTGCCATTGTTGGCCGACGGGAGGAGCGGACGCGCCCGTATCATAGTAGGACGACGATGATGCGATGCCGTTCGTCGCGTTCCCATTGTTCGCATTCATCACTGGCATCGCCTTGCCCATGATGTTGTTTCTTGAGTTGACATCATATCCGGCGCCGAGGCCGTTCATTGCAATTGCATTTACGCTGTTGAAACTCCCGCCGTTCATAAACATCGCATTGTCGACGCCTTTAGCTGCCGTGCCCACGGACATCGCCGACGACGCAAAAGGGTCGACGACTGAGGAAGGAGCAGCGGCCACGGCAACGGCGCCGCCGAAGAAGGGGTCGAACGATCCCGTTCCGTCGGGGGCGGTCGTCGGCGGAGCAGTCGCCGACGCCGGGGGGGGTGGCGCCGCCGCCGGCGCAACGCGACCGCCGTCGCCGGAGAAGGGATCGAAGAACGGATCGCCATCCGACGACCCCGACGGCGGCGGCGGCGCGACGGGCGCGTCGTCGAACGCGCCGAAAAAGTCCAGGAGGTCCGGAGCCGGAGCGGCCGCCCGCGATGGCGGCGGCGCGACGGGGGGGGCGGCGGGTGCCGCGACGGGGGCGAGTCGTCGGGCCTGTGGCGCGGCGGCGATCGTCGTCGTCGTCGTCGTCGTCGTCGTCCTTCGGCATTCGTTGTCGCCGCCCTCTTCCCCCTCCCCCTCCCCCCCCTCCCTGTAGTACCTCCTATTCTCGTACGCCTCCACCACGAACCTCTTGAAGACATTGACGTCGCTCCCCTCCATGGGCCTCCCCCCCGTCCCCGGCGGCGGGGCGTTCCCGAGCCACACCGTCCTCGCCCTGTCGTTCCCGCCGGTATTCGGGCTCGAGAGCGCCAGCACCTCCCCGGACGTCCACGAGCTCATCGATAGCGACTTGCACCGGTGCGACACGGCCTGGTGCGCCGACTTGCACACGTCGCATACGAAGGTGTTGTACTTGACGCACACGGTCGAGAAGCCGTACCTGGAGAGCGTGCCGCAGTTCGGGCAGGTCGTGTTCTGGGGGAGGCGGGATAGACGCTTCACGGCCGTCTCGGGGGAGGACGTCGCCCCTGGCATGATTATTATTATTTACTTATTGTGTATGTTGTCGTCGACTCGACTTTTGCCATAATAATATATGTGTATTTGTATTGCGATCGTCGATCGTCGGCGGTACGAATTCGCTCGTTGTCGCCTTACACTCTCTGAGAGGGGAGGGCTCACCCTAACTCTTACACCTTTTTTCCCGTTACTGCTACATACACCATGGTAAACCGCCGCCCGCCGCCTAATACGGTACCATAGTTCACAGTCGACATTTCGGATGCGAGGAGAGAAATTTTCGAGATTAGATAGGGTACCTACTGTGTTACGTTACATACGTTTACATAAAATATGGTAGGTGCAAACAAATTGACTGAGGACGAGAGCCAAGAGGGGTGTGTCTAGAGTAACTTTTAACATGATGATATGGAAGTGAAGCCATCGATCGTCGTGTAAAATATGCATCATATCTTGTCGTCCCTGCGTCGTTGGCGTGAGGCGATATTATATCGATGAAAAGAACTTGATTAATATTCTATCGAGGGATCATATGCAAGTTTCACTGCAACGTTCCGTGAAGATATTACCCGGCGCTGTACATAAGCACCAACTCCCCACTACTTATTGGTGGTTATTCAGCGCCCCATGCATAAAATTACGGAAAACAACATAGACTGACAATCCAAGAATAAGTATGGCAACGTGATAATACTATTGGACGTCTGTTACATAGCAATCGTCATCTCTACGCACTTTTCCAGGACACTTCCATCACACGTGACAAGGGCAGAGAAAAAGAAGTGGTCGCTTCTTCGTCCAACCTCCGATAACGTCGACCTTCCATCGCCAAGGAAGGCTATTAATATTATAATCAAAGGGGCCAATGCGCGCGCGACGATCGATTTTGGCAAAAACGGGGCGGGAACGGACCGAGCGCTCTCAGTTCTTGAGGTTCCCAACGGCCCCCCCGACCACCGCCAACACGACGCTCAGCGGCACGAGGAGCAATCCCGCCACGGCGCCGGCGCTCAGGCCCAAGAAGGGAACCTCGGCGCCGCTCGCGAAGAGGAACGCGTCCAATCCCGCCGCGCCCGCGGCCGCGAGGTAGAACGCCGGCGCCCCGACGCCCAACGCCCCTGCGATCAGCGGGAGTAGCAACGGCGCGCCCTCCACCGCGAGGGGGGCGACGCCGTTGATCAGGAGCTGCTGGTTGTTCGCCACGAGGCCGAGGACGCCGAGGTCCTCGAGCAGCGGCAGGAGCTTCTCGGCCTTGTCGAGGGTGAGTCCCTGCTTCTCGAGCTTGGAGAGCACGCCGAGCTCGGCGGTCTTCTCGAGGAGGCCGAGCTCGCGCACTCGGGAGAGGACGGGATACTTGACGATTCATCGGGAGGGGGAGAATACCGGTGGGGAGGGAGAGGGGGGGGGGGGAAGAAGGACGAGAGAAAAGAATCGGTGAGACGGGCGATTGGCGTTTCGAAACGTTACGCATTCGTCTGATAGGGACGACGATCCGTCCCACGAGCGCGACGGGGCAGATTTTCTTCCCGTTGTTGCTTCCACCCCCCCACCCCCACCCTTACGCGCACAAGACATCCATCGAACACCGTTCGTTCACCATCCCGGCCAGTTTCGACCACCGCCATCGTGATCNGGTGGCGCGCGTCGTCGGGATTTTTATTCCCCCCCGCCGCGGACGACATCGTTCGGAGGGGGGGGAGACGAAAAAAAGTCCGCCCGACCGGGACGACCGCCACCACGCGCCCCCCCCCCACCTCCCCCCGTGTCGCCCACGAACGAACGAACGAACGAACGGCAACAAACAAACAAACAAACAAACAAACAAACAAACCATCGACTATATATCTGTACTACTTCCTCTCTCTCTCTCTCTCTCTCCCTCTCTCTCTTCTCACCTGCCTGTTGAGCATGTTGTTCGGATCGACGCTGTTCAGCCATTTCTTGTAATTCGCCTCCCCGAGTATCAGCTGGGGGGTGTTCTCGACCTGATCCTCCGCGAAGGCGAAGCCGAAGTTCTCGTTGAGTCGGGTGGTGGTGGTGGTGGTCGTCGTCGTCGGTCGGATCGAGGAGTGGGAGGTCGACGACGTCGTGGGAGAGAAGGCGCCGGCGGAGACGACGAGGATCGACGCGGTCAGTAGGGACGCGAAAGGGGCCATGGTCGATATTTTTATTATTTTATCTGTGTCGTTGGAGGAGGAGGGATGCTTGAGCTCGAGTGCCGTCGGTCGGTGGATACTCGTACTCGCTTTTGGTTTTTGAGTGGATTTAGTTGGAGCGCGAGGCGAGGCAGAAAGGAGGAGGAGGAAAGAATGACGACGACGACGACGACGATGGGAGATATGCCATTGATGGTGGGTGTGGATTCCGGAACTGCTTCCTACGTACGTCGGACCACGTGAACTGGGAAAAACGCGTGCGTGGTTGCGTTGTTTTTTGTTTTCCCCTCCTCCCCACTTCTTTCTCTCTCCTCCTTTTTTCTCTCCACACTATCATCTAATATCGTAAATATACGATATCTGATATCTTCAAGTCCCGGCCGCGCGCTTCGCGCCAACCAGCGTTGCGCGTTGGCCGAGCCCCCTTTCTTTCTCTTTCTCCACCGACGCCCCCGCCCCCCCCCCCAAAAAGAAAATATCCAATCCAACCATTCTCGCATCTCCCATTTTCCCATGATGATCGCGACGATCGTCGCCGCGAGATGCTGCTCGCGCCTCGCCGCCGCCGCCACGACGACAACGACGACGACGACGACGACCGCCAACTCCGTCCGTCCGCCGGCCCTCTCGCATCGATGTCCATGTCGTGGTCGCGGTCGTCTTCGTCTTCTTAGCTCGTGGTGGGGAAATCTCGAAAAAAACGACGACCTCGCCGCCGCCGCCTTCGGCTCGTCAGTCGTCGCGCCTCGCGGTCATCATCGCGGCGACTACTACGACGGAGATTATCGCTACTTCCGTCGTCCGTCGTTCCTCGTTGACGACCTCGATCGACGACGTCGTCGTCGATGTCGTCCGCTCCCCCCGTCGTCGAGCTGCTGCACCGCGCGACGTTCTCTGTCGGCGGCGACGGCGGGGGCGTCGACGACGGTTGCCATCATCTCACCGGAGGACCTCGAGGCGAACATCCTACGCCTGTCGACGTCGATGGCGCGGGGCCTGACCGATCGTGGCTACTGGACGAATTTCCACGACGACGACGACGACGACGACGAGCTCCTTCCGATGGACGTCGTTACGGCGATGCGACGTCAGGCGATCGCGCTTCGATTCGACGACGACCGATTCGAGCGGTCGTTCTCCGAGCGTATCGTTCCATTCACGGGCGAGGTCGAGAGGTTCGACAAGCCGGGGGTGTACGCGTGCGAGCCGGACGGTAGCGATTATTGTACGGCGCCGGACGTGCTCCATTACATCGCGACGGTGATGCGCGTGCTCCCGCGCGCGCTGAACGACGCGGTACGCGACGGCCTAGGGTTGAGGGGGGACGCGTTCAACGCCAAGCTCGCGGTGACAGGACCGGGTGGGTCCAAGTACCCCAGGCACGTCGATAACGTTTCCCCGTCGTCCTCCTACTCCTCCTCCTCCTCCTCCGCCGGCGGATACGACTCGAGGAAGCTCACGGCGATATTGTACCTTAATCCGAATTGGAAGGAGGGGGACGGGGGCGAATTGCGACTGTACCTCGACCGTCATGACGACGACGACGACGACGACGACGACGACGACGACAATAAAGGAAGAGGAGGAGGAGGAGGAGGAGGAAGGTCGAAAGGGTTCGGGGTCGAGGGCGAAGGATACGTTGACCTTAGTCCCAGGGGCGGGAGGCTGGTGCTGTTCTGGAGCGACGAATCGCCTCACGAGGTGCTCGAGAACGCTCCCCATGTGATAGTGGCGGGAGGAGAAAACGAGGACGATGATGTTATCAACTACGACGACGGCGACGACCTATGCCGTGGGAGAGGGGGTTCGTCGTTCGATAGGTACGCCCTCACTATATGGGTGCCGTCGGACGACGCGAGCTTGGGTCGATCTTTCGTTAAGCCACGATAACAAGTTACTCTATGAAAAATGCGACATGACATGGGATGAAATATATCATGGGCACGGTGGTGGGTGGGGAGGGTATTTACATAGCGGCGAAATAATTTGTTTGATTTTATAAATATGATAATGGGAATCCTTCCTCATGTTGCATTTTTTTTTAGTTGCACACAAGTTCGGGCAGCGATCCTTTCTTCCCGATCTTGGATTGAGTTTTCGTTTTACTTGTTCGGAGAGCGAAAGTCTCTACTGATGATTGAGGCACAGCAACTTTGACGAAACATATTTTAAAAATTCAAATTTAATTCGCATATTTTAAAATTCGAATTTAATTCGCAGTCACAATGCGGAAGTCAACCAATGTCGACAATGAGTGCATGACACTCAGCTTCGATCTGAGTTCCGATCTTCGTCGTCAAGCGACGCGTAGAACCCGCACGCGATGGTTGCTGCAATAATGGCCGCCGAGAGAATGGGTGCTATAACTAGAAGGATTAACGAGATGACAACAGTTCGTTTTGATGCAGAACCAAATACATTCCAGCCCTGCACCCTAGAGTTGCATCTAGTCTCTGCAATAGCATAATTTCCAGCGCCCTCGTCGTGGCCAGTTTCATCGTCATGGTCGAATGATGATCTTAGCGGATCAAGCGCATCATCTTCCAGCAACGGACGAATTCCGTCGCCCCCGGCAGCCGTGGACGTTACTTGCAGCAAAAATTCTGCGCTCGTTGGAGCATTATCCCGAGTGGTCTTACCTAGGAGCGAGCGCGACCAAAGGGATAGGTTACTCATGTAATGACGCACATCCCCCATGAACCATTTCAGTCTCATTTTCGGTGTTTCTTTTCCGTCACTACTTCTTCTGATGACGTCGCCACCGAAAGATTCGCCCGATTCAACCTTTATCCTAGCGTGCGTCTCATCGTATCCACGGCGTTTGCGAATCCTATGCGAAAGCTCTTTCAGCGTAAACAGGCGAGATAATTCGTCATTCGTCAGTGCCTCGAGCGAAGACGATGATGGCGTTATTGCCTCACTGTCAAACTCTGCATCGCCGACCAAGAGATCCATCCCTTCCTGACGATCGGCATCGATGAAGTTGTTGAGATAATATCGCTGTAAAGAATTCACACCGTCGTCAAGGGCGCCCCTCCTCGTTCGTCGACCAGTCCGAGTGAAGTCGCCTTTGAGGGCCGGCGTCCCGGCGTACAATCGCGAAATCGCATCCGCATTGTCAGCCCAGAGGTAGCGGTGGGATTCCTCCCCGTCAGCCCACGGGAGAGTCATCGGGCGCCGTTTGTAAGCCACCACGCACTCGAGCGGAAGCGTTCGTCGACGGTTCGAAAACCTGGCCATCCTTTCGTGGATGTGCTTAAAGATGATGTATCGTCCGAACATGCTCTGCACGACGTTGGTCCTGTCGAGACAGTCCATGCAATTCGTACGTACGACCCCATCTTGCAGGCTCCGAATCACCCAGGATGGACGATGATGTGTTGCATTTTCATCCTTTGCACTGCTACTGGCGTTGATGTCTTTCTTTTTTCTTGTCGTTGCCGACAAGACCGCGCTGAAATAGCCCTGATCGTTCAATGTCGGGACAACTAACTCCAATAGCTGGGATAGACGGTCGTAGCGGCCGCCTTTGCACTCGGCGTGAAAATCGAACCATATGTGCTCGATGGAGTTGGGCCGCAATAAGATACTGTAACCAAGAGTTGGTGGTGACGTTGACCCGTAACCGTCACTGTAAATATCTAAAACTGCATTGAGGACAGAATCGAATGCCCTGCCCAGTCGCCCTTGATCGCTGTGTTTATCTATCAAGTTCACCATCGCAATTTTTTTCACTGTCTTTTTCTTTCTTTTCGCATTCGAAGCACCAGCCGTGCTGTCAACCCCTACTACACTATCTGACGAAGACGGTGACAGTGTCTCTGATGAAGAATACGACGATGATGAATAGCGCCGTAACTCGCCCTGTAAATGATCACGCAAACCCCGAGCCTGCGCCATCGGGTCGACGCCAATATAAACGCGCGGTCTATACGTCATGACGTTGGACACCGGACTCGACCAATGCAATGGTATTGATCCCCGCGTTTGGACGTGGGAGTAAACTTCGAGGAATCTGCTGTTGAGAGTAATGTTGTTGGTTGTGGCGTTGCCGTTGTCATCGCCGCCGATTCTGCCATTGCCGCCGTCCTCGTGATTATCCCCGAGGCGAATGTCTCCGTGATATTTATTTTCACCGTTTCCGTCGTCATCGCCGCTCACGATGAAGCATATCTGCTCCGTTTCAGCATAATTCGCGACATTTCCCGCATCGTCGACGCCACGTCGTGTGAATCTCGTGCCAGCGCGATACTTTGATCGGCGGCTGATCAATATTTGGTCGTATCTTTCCTGTCTTGCGGTCGAAGACGACGGTGGAATGGCGACGCCGCGTTGCACGCCCACGAAGGCGGAGGTTACGGGAATAACGTGATCCAGAAGGCGAAAATACGGGGATGAGGAGAGGGATAACAGCGGTGACGACGACGACGACGACGACGACGACAAAGGAGATGGAAATGTCGGCGGAGGGAGCATTGAAAGCGCCGGTAATTCGTTCCAAAAGAATCGAGGATCGACGATGATGACTGCTGGCGCCGATTTTTTCGACCACACCGATTCTTCTGTTGGCGATGTCGCGTCGCCGCGCCGACCACTTGGTGCCGCCACGGCCCAATCAGATCCCCGCGACATCGTGTTTCTTGTTTTTGAGTATGCTTTCTCTACTTCATCGTCCGTGTCCTCTTTATCTACAACGTAATGCATCCACCATCGATGATTGTGACGATTATGACGATTATGGGATATCGTCGTCGTCGTCGTCGTCGTCATCATCATCGTCGATGCTGACAATGACTTTGACGCAGGCGTCGACTCGGAAAATAATTCCGAGAACGTGCGCTGCAGCGTGTGCGTCACGTCCGGTACGACTACGTCGTCATCGACGTCTTCGCCGCCATGGACATCGTCGTCGTCGTCGTCGTCGTCGACGCGGCGGTCGCGGTAGTAGCGACGCGGGACGGTGAAGTAAAAATCGTGCTCGCGGAACGATCTGCGGAGGAGGCGGAGCTGTCTTGCCTCCTCCGATGGCAGTCCCGATGACGACGTCGAACGTCGAGGACGACGACCGTCGGCGTTGTCGTCGTCGCATTCGCCACGAAGGGAGACTATCTCGAGCGATTTTATCCTCCTCAATTCGAGCAAGGGGATGCGATCGTGTTCCCGCCCCCGTTTTTGCCGCATTCGTCGTGACGAGTGACGAACGTCATCGCCACCGCCACCATCGCCATCATCACGGTCATCGTCGCTGACGACTTCGGTCGATGACGACCGAAACGATGGCGATTTATAGACCCCCTCGCTCTCGGTAATGAGCACGATGTGCGGTCCGGAATGAGGCAGGTGGTACACTCCGTAGATACCCTCGATCGGCACGAAGGCGTCATCTCCCTTGAGCTCCCGGTTGAGCCGGTGCCGAGTCATGTCGTAATAACGAGCCTGCAACGTCCCATACCTCCTCCAGCCACCGCCACCGAAGCCGCCGCCCAACGACGGAGATTCGGACAATTCCACGTACGTCGCTCCCTCGACGGTCGCTCTGTCTTCGTCGATCGCGTCGTCGTAGTCATCGATGCCATCACGCGACAATTTGAACACCAACGACGATCCCGCCGTCGATCCCGACGACGGAAGACGGACCCACAGCCTCCCCGTCATAGGATTGTCGACGTCTTCCACCCCCTCACGACGATGACGACGGCCGCGATTTTTCGGCCTCGACCCCGACGACGCGAGGCGATCGCCGTGACGACGCGACCCGACCCCCGTGGTGCGGGTTCCGCCGGCCGCCGCGGCGCCGACGGCGGTCGAGGAGATCGTCGCGCACGAGACGAGGACGAGGACGTGGACGAGGACGAGGACGCGACTCTTGAGGCTCATGGATTGTTGAAGCATCCCGTCGCTCTCTATTCTTCTACTCATACTCTGATGGCGGGTCCGACGCCGCCGCCACCATCGCCACCAGCCTCGTATTATCATCGTGCGGCGGGACGATGAGGACATGGGCGGCATTCGCGGTCGTTGTCGCCGTCTGCGGTCGCGAAAAAGCCTGGGGGTTCGATGCCTCCATCCCTTTCCCCTGCCCGGGTTACACGTTGCATCAAGTCACGTGACTTGATATTACTTGGCCCTGTTTATTCACCATACACCATCACCATACACTCTTAACAGCTTTTTACTCTCTAAGATACCGTCACATGTACATAGCAATTACATGATATTTTGTGACCATCGGTGTCAACCATGGTGTCCGGTCACGATGGCCCCTACCATTGCCCATAACTGGGCGACGCCCAAAGTAAGCACATTGATGTCATCCCCACACTGTGGGCGATCATCCCTGCACTTGGTA
>JALLAZ010000371.1:0-18577 GCA_036939755.1 Stephanodiscus triporus
GCACTTATCTTTGTAAACATAATAGTTGCTCAAATATGGCTAATAGCAACAATATGCGGGCTTCTGATGTATCTCTGCAAAACTCTTCACCAAACCCCCATCTTCCTGAAATGACATGCTCATTCTCATACAACTTGAGCCAGCACAATGTCATCAGGAGGTGACTGAGTATAATGTTCTCTCTTTTGCTTTTGTTGTGTTTTATGTCTGCAATAATGGCAATGATTGCCTCTGGTCCAATCCCAAAGTGAGATCTGAAAAGTTGCAAGTTGAGCTTATTTCGTATATTTTGCCTCTTGACTCCAAAACCAACCAATCCAAGTCCAAATAACATGACTGACTTGACATTCATTGCTGCATCTTCATTCTTGCAGTCCAATTCAGTTTTGCTCAAAGCTGTGATGATGTTGGGCATACGCTTAGCTTCATTCAGCAGGTTCTGAGTCAGCAGCAGTTCCTGCTTTAGCTCACTGATTTGTTGAGCTTGGTTTAGAATCACATGTTCTTTGTGCCTCAACAATTCCCCAGGTGTGTATATCCTGTCTGAGCCGACTTAGACATCCTGCTTGGTCAAGAGAGACAATGTCAGCAACAAGAGATGGAGCAGAAGCAGAGGAGGTGCGGCGGTAGAATTTGTCAGTTCAAAGACGTTTTTTTATCATGTCAAATTCAATCACAATGTATGGGTTCTATCAGGCACCCACTACACAAATCACTCAACATCAGCAAGATTGTCCGACCATCAATAGATCCACAAACACGACAAGAAGTACTGTCGCTGCTGCCATGCCACGGAAGAAGGGAGCAGTGGAGAAGAACACTGCCCAAGAGGACGGCCAGTCTCCAGTGAAGTGGGAAAAGAGTGACGGAAAGAAATTTCTCAGGAAGGAATTGTGGAATCTCGACTCCGCCTTCCAAAGCATGAGCATCAGAGACATTCATTCTTCTGATCCTCGTTTTAGTGAATACCCATTGAAGAACTTTACCACCAACTTCAAAAATCTCAAGAAGAAAGTGGATGGGCTGAGAGTGCAGGTTGACTTTGATGAACAGGCTGTTTCACAGCACAAGAAGTCTTATCCTCGATCATCTCACACGAAACGAGGATATCCACACTGGAATGGGCATCCAGCAAAAGAGCATCTTGAAGACGATGTATACAATAGAATTGCAGATACAATGGCACCAAGCGAATTGAGGATGATGCAGACTTCATACCAAGACTTTCCGCCAGACATTTTCTGTGTCCGGGTACATGCCAAGAAGCGGAAGCAGAGGGAGCAAACCTTTTGGATTGCGAAGAGAAACAAAACTGCAATGCAACGTCATTTGAAGGAGGCAGCAGAGTTGAGAAAGAATAGAGCGGGAATTTAATCTTGATCTAAAGACATCATTAAGTTAAGTTACTTTTAAGTAGTTGTCATTATTCAAACGAATCCCTTGTCCTACACGACGCCGCCGAAGAGAAATCCTTTCGGGTTGGCCTCGGTTGGAGCGACATTGCCTCGTGGAGCGTATTGGCTCACCCCGCAAGTGTAAGTCCCGGCACGCCGGACATCAGGTCGATGGAGTAAACGGCGTCATCGATCCCGAACGCCATGCTCCGATAAACGTCCGCGGAATGATGGACCCTCCCCAGCGAGGCGAGGACGTTATCGTCGAAACTCTGCATGCCGTGACTTATGCGATTTATCCCCGCGTCTCTTACCGCAACGAGGTAGTCCAAGTCGAACGTCCTAGGATCCATCTCCATCGTCACCTCCGCCCCGTCGTCCAGTACGAATCGTTTGCGTATCGAGTTGAGTAATGCCGATATCAGCGTTCCTCCCCCGAAGTACACCGAGCGCAGGCGGCGCGACGTCGCGTCGTTGACGTCGTCATCGTCGGACAACGACGAAGAGGACCGGAGTCGTCCGAGGGCGTCGATCTCATCAAGGACCGCCCTCCGATAGACCCTATCGAGCTTACCGAAGCCGCCCTCGTTGTCATCGTCGGTCCCCGCCCCGTGCGCATCGATGCCGATCGGCACGATCGCAAAGTCGCAGTAATCACACCGACGACGGCAGTGGGGCACGTGCACGTGCATGCCGAGTCCTCCCGGCGCCCCCGACGACAACGGCTTGAGGCGGCGTCATCGCAGGGGACCCGAGGGCAATGACAATGACCGCGACGACCGCGACGGCCCTCCTCCGTGCCGCAGTCGTCGGATCGATGACAGGGGCGTCGGGAGGAAGGAGGCGGCACACGACGACGACGACAACAAGAGCAGCGCCGCCGCCGCCAGGATCGCGTGAGGACGACGACGACGGGGCGCGATAATCTCATCGACGCAGGTCCAGCGCGGACAGCAGCTCCGCCCACCAGCGGGACGTGGTGGTACTGCCTCCGCCTCCACCGCTATCGCTGCCGCTGCGAGCGTCGGGGTCGCTCGCGTCGTCCGAAGGATGGGAAGTCGACGACGACGACGCGCCCTTCTTCTTCTTCCTCCTCCTCCTCTCCTCGGCGGCGGAGGAGGATGAGGGTCGTCGACCCAACACGTAGTAGTCGTCGACGATGCCCACAGAAAGAATCGAGCCGTCTCGAAGTCGCCACAGGCCGGCCCCAATGTTGTTCAACTGAGTGGCCAAGTTGGCGATCATTTTGGACAAAATCTCGCTCTAACAAATTTTTTCACGTATTCCCATGTAGGAGTAGATATGATGTACGATATCTTGTAGTGCCAGCTGCATCACCTGCACATAGCAAAATGGTGCTGCACCTTTATTCAGCACCTTGCCCAATAGAGTAATGAGAGTAGGAGTTAGATGAGTGGAAGCTTTACATCTCTGGACGTCTCTCTGGCGATCATACCCAAGGTCGGGGGCACGCTGTCAATAATCGCGTGTGTGTTCATCATAAGAGATGTCATTAGAAAGTGGAAGCTCAAGAGATCAGTTCCACTCACCTCGGTCATTGTCTTCTGCATCAGCGTAGCTGATTTGATTTTCTCATTTTTTGCAGCGGTCATGTCAACATGGTGAGAATGGATATGAGCTATGTAATTATTCATTATTTATTCTCAAACTCGATCTGCAACGCTAGGATGTTTCCGGCGAATACAACGGCGGTGGTTGACGAAACAGTTGTCACAATTCCGGTTTACCTGGCGTCTGGCACTACCCAATCATGCACAGCTCAGGGGTTCATCAGTTCTCTATCAGTGCAAGCGTCGATTTGTTACTATACAGAGCTGATGGTTTTGTGTGAGTCCATTATTTCATGAACACCTGAGTTCATGATTTGTCCCGTATCTTCGATGCTCATGAATCTACCCAATAATAAATGGCCGCACGAACAGATTGGCTCATCGTCCATTTTGGATGGACTGATCGTCGCTTAAGCCAGCCACGACTACGACTATTCTTCATTATAGTGCCTATCATCATTTCTGTTGGAATCACCGTTCCTCCCCTGTTCTTTGGAATGTACAACTATCCTAGATATGCCTACTCATGCTATTTATCTGAATCTCCGAACGGTTGTGAACTTTCTGATGTAGTAGATTGCGAAAGAGGCGACGGTGCAAGGGAGTACATTTACGGCTGCTTAAGTGTTGTCTTGTTCTGCAGCATTATCATCATGACGGTTGTAAGCATGCTAGTGTACGAGATATATTATCAAGAGAAAAAGATTGATAGGTTCTTGACGCAAGGACAAGAACAGAGACGAGTCATGACAATAAAGACCGCATGGCAAGGCCTTTACTACATCGGAGCATACAATGCGTCGTATTTTCCATACATTCTTTGGGCCATTTGCTTCATTAAAGGCATCCCTCCTCCAGCAGCCATTCAATACTTGATTTTTATTTTTATACCACTTTTGGGGTGCTTCAATGCATTTGTGTACTTCCGACCAAGATATCTAAATTACAAAGGAGCCAATCCTGACAAGAGTCGTATCTTTTGCCTGAGGAACACGTTACACATTGATCTGATTTGGCTTTCACCTCTGACTTTCGGTCGCTTGAGTTCAACGACTAGCGCTCAATGTATGGATAGCGAAAGGGTGGACCCTAGCGAACGTCGCTTGAGCGCAACGATTATCGTTCAATGTAAGGATAGCGAAAGGGTGGATCCTAGCGAACTGGAGGATTGCGGGGATCTCCCAAGCCCAATCGTTAGGGGAGTTGATGGCGATTGCATGGATCACGAAGTCCTTCCCAGTCCACTCTTATGAGACGGCATGAGTATATTTAACATCAGGATCAGTGTATTTAATTTGTTAATTAAAATCGAATACAATACCCAGTCCGAATAATTCCACGAACAATACCATTTTAGCTGATCGTACAACCGTTGAACTCGGCATTGTTGTTGTCCAAATACGCCTCCTGCCTCGGATCGTCCACCACGCGCAGGATCTTGATCTCAGACGTGTTGCCCCAACCGGTGGTACCGCAAAGGATGACAACGGGATCGCCGACTTTAGCGATCCCCGCGATGCGGCACTCCCTCATCACCTCCTCGTTCAGCTTCTCGGTATCCTCCAGCGTGTCGACGACGTAAGCGTAGCACCCCTTCAACATCCCGAAGCACTGCCGCGCGACACGGGCGCTCGGCGTTAGCACGGCCACCGGCACGCCGGGACGGAACTTCGCGACGCGACGGGCGGTCGCGCCGCTCTCCGAGTAGACGATGATGGCCTTGGCGCCAACGTCCACGGCGGTCTTCACGGCCGACGACGCCAGCGACTCGGACGGGTTCAGCTGATAACGCTTCTTCACCGAATTGCAGACCGACTGGTACAGCTCGTTGAAGTTCACGGAGCTCTCGGCCTCGCTGCACGTGCGGGCCATGATCTCCACGGCCTGTCGGAAGTACGAGCCGTTGGCCGTCTCCCCCGAGAGCATGACGCAGTCGGTCCCGTCGTAGCACGCGTTGGCGACGTCGGAGCACTCGGCGCGAGTGGGACGGGGATTCGTGATCATGGACTCCAGCATCTGCGTGGCGGTAACTACGGGCTTGCCCGCGATGTTCGCCTCTCGGATCATGTACTTCTGGGCGAGGAATACCTTCTCGGGGGGGATCTCCATGCCCAGGTCGCCGCGCGCGACCATGATCCCGTCCGTGACCTGAAGGATGTCGAGGTAGTTCTCGAGTCCCTCCTGATTCTCGATCTTCGATATGATCTTGATCCCGGACCCGCCGTTCTCCGCGAGGATCTTGCGTATGTGCGTCACGTCGGAGGCCTTACGAACGAAGGAGGCCGCGATGAGGTCGATGTCGTTCTTTATCCCCCAATTGACGATGTCATCGATGTCCTTCTCCGTAAGGGTGGGAAGATCGACAATAACTCCGGGAAGGTTCATGTTCTTCCGCTCGCCGATCGTGGCGTTGTTCTCTATTCGCGTGACGACTTCCCCCTTTGCGACGTCGCACGATATGACGGTGAGCACGAGCGATCCGTCGGCGACCAGGATGGATTGGCCGGGATTGACGCTCGAGGCGAGCTTCGTGTAGGAGCACGCCAGCTTCGTGTTATCGCCCTTGAAGTTGTAGTCGGACGTGAGGGTGATGTTGTCCCCCTTCTTCAGCGAGATTTTCGTGGCGCCGTCGGCGAAGAATCCAGTGCGAATCTCCGGTCCCTTGGTGTCGAGCAGGACGGCTGTGCCGCGACGACGACAAGGGGGAGAGATCGACGCAAAAATTATGTAACACGACGATGCGAAATGCGACATCCAACACACACTCGAGAAACTCACCAACATTCTGATTCATGTTCTTCGAGGCCTGTCGTAACCTATCCAGACACGCCTGGTGACCCTCGTGGTCACCGTGCGAGAAGTTGAACCTCGCGACGTTCATGCCGGCCTCGATCATCTGCTCCAGTTTCGGCACGTCCCAGCAAGCGGGGCCGAGGGTGCAGAAAATCTTGGTCCGTCGATTGCCGATGTTGCCCGTGTTCTTGACGGTTTCGAGGGTTATGTACCCGCCGGCCAATAGGGGGATGTCGGCGGTATTGGATATCATGATGTGCTCGTTCGTGTGAATGGATTTTGGTTAGCCTGTTATCGCACACTCAAGACTTTATTGGGCGAGTTCATTGGATGGGGAGGCACCAAAAAAAGCAAACTCCGCGTCTCGCTCCGGCATCCGGAGACGCAACCACAAGATTCGCATACGTATTCCTCGGAGGAATTCGTAGGATCTTTAACGGTCCTCCGCCACATCACACAACAACACCGCTAAAAACCGAGGCGCCGACCTCATCAACAACCACAGCGCCTCTCACCCCTCACGCCACCAACGTCATAATCACCTCCCTCCTCTTCACAGAAACAAAGAACGCCCCAACCCACCCGAACAACCGAAAATATGCAATCCCACACTACCACGAGCGGACCCGAGTTGCGCGGGTCGAACATCACCCTCGCCGCCATCACGACCCCGAGCGACGTCACCACCCGCAAGACGAAGATCATATGCACCATGGGACCCGCTTGCTGGGACGTGCCCACCCTCGAGGGCCTCATCGAGGCGGGGATGAACGTCGCGCGGTTCAACTTCTCGCACGGCGATCACGATGGCCACAAGGCGTGTTTGGATCGTGTCCGACAGGCCGCGAAGAACAGGGGCGAGCACATCGGTGAGTTAGGGGTGACGAGTAACGGAGAAGACGCGTCGACGATCGTGTGAGTGACATTTCGTGCGGCAACGAGCTTCTCACATCGCGTACATTATCGAAAAATCGACAACATCCGTCATGGCACGCACGGCCAGGCATCCTCCTCGACACCAAGGGACCGGAGATACGCACAGGCTTCTTCGCCGACGACGCCAAGAAGATAACCCTGAAGAAGGGGGAGAACATCACCCTCACGTCCGATTACAACTTCAAGGGGAGCAGCAAGAAGCTAGCTTGCTCCTACGCGAGCCTCGCCACGTCCGTCAAGACGGGCCAGCCGGTCCTCATCGCCGACGGCAGCCTAGTGCTTACCGTGCTCAGTTGTCATCCCTCGGAGGGGGAGGTCGTATGCCGCATCGAGAACGATTGCTCCATCGGCGAGCGAAAGAATATGGTCAGTTTTCATGTGTTAAAATGTGTTGCGTGACATGAATTGCAGTATACTCGTATTCGCATATGATTTACGTTGCGCTATTTATTCTTCAATTCGCTTCGTAGAACCTTCCCGGAGTTATTGTCGATCTGCCCACCCTTACGGAGAAGGACATCGATGACATCGTCAATTGGGGCATTAAAAACAATGTCGACTACATCGCGGCCTCCTTTGTGCGAAAGGCCGCCGATGTGCAAAAAATCCGCGAAATCCTCGGCGATATGGACGGGAAGATCAAAATCTACAGCAAAATCGAGAATCAGGAGGGTATGGAGAACTACGGCGCCATCCTCGCAGCCACGGACGGGATCATGGTCGCGCGCGGCGATCTTGGCATGGAGATCCCCCCCGAGAAGGTATTCCTCGCCCAGAAGATGATGATCCGAGAGGCGAACATCGCGGGCAAGCCCGTCATCACCGCCACGCAGATGCTGGAGTCCATGATAACGAATCCCCGTCCCACTCGCGCCGAGTGCTCCGACGTCGCCAACGCGGTATTGGACGGGACCGACTGCGTCATGCTCTCGGGGGAGACGGCCAACGGAGAGCACCCCATCGCGGCCGTTTCCATCATGGCCCGCACGGTCGTCGAGGCTGAGTCTGCGGTCAACCACGACTCGCTTTACCAGGCAGTACGGAACTCCACGCTCAGGAAGTACGGTCACCTGAGCACGTCCGAGTCCATCGCCTCGTCGGCGGTCAAGACCGCCATCGACGTGAATGCAAAGGCGATCATCGTGATGTCCGAGTCGGGCAACACGGCGCGTCAGGTCGCGAAGTTCCGTCCCGGGATGCCTATCAAGGTCGTCACGACGTCGGTGCAGGTCGCCAACCAATGTTATGGAACGCTGAAGGGGTGTTCGGCTATTACCGTGGAGCACATGGATCAGGAGCAATCCGCCGTCGATGCCGTGATCAAGGAGATGAAAGATTCGGGGAAGGCTAGAGCTGGAGATCCGGTTGTGATTGTTTTCGGCACCGTTGCGAAGAGTGGCGCTACGAACACAATGAAGATTGTGTATGTCTAAATTAAAATTATTGTTTGATCGTCACTACTAAAAGTATGACGAATTGAATTTTATGCTATTCTTCCTTAATTATCCGTTTAACCAGCGAACCTTTCGGATGTTATTGATGTTGTGGATGACATGGCGAAATAATGGGTAAGGTAGAGAGTACGATAGTCTATTTTTTTACAAGCAAACAATAATGGCCTCATGGGGGGCGGGGAGAAACTTCATGTTGTCTGGCATAATTATTGACATCCGGAGGATGACGTACACTATCTAATAAATCTTCTCCCGCGGAAAATAATACGATGACGTCACACCAGCCCTTTTGTCCCTCTAACAAGCATAGCGTGTTCACTCCGTCCTCCTCCTGTACTTGCAAACCACGTCTTCTGGTGCCGCTGCACCAACTCCGGAAAGATTCGAGCACCACTCCATCCAGACTCCGGCCCACCCCGAATACCCTTGTGTACACATAATTTATACTTATTGTACTCGCACCCCAGCCAGAATATTCATTTCACCATGATCGTCTCTGCTGCCGCCACCGCCGCCCTCCGTCGGGCTCCCAGCATGGTCTCCAAGAGGTCAATGTCTGCCATCACAGGCGTCAAGGGCCGCGAAATTATCGACTCTCGCGGTAACCCCACCGTCGAGGTGGATATCACCACCGCTCAAGGGACGTTCACCGCCAGTGTTCCATCTGGTGCGTCTACTGGTATCTACGAGGCAGTTGAGCTTCGCGATGGCGGATCTCGCTACATGGGAAAGGGCGTCACCAAGGCTGTCAATAATGTTAACACCGTTCTTGCCGATATCGTCAAGGGCATTGACGTGTCAGACCAAAGGGCTGTCGACAATGCTATGTTGGCTGCCGATGGCTCGCCTAACAAGGGCAACCTCGGCGCTAATGCCATCCTTGGTGGTAAGTTGATGATTTGTGGTCAACACATCTTTGAGCTGCTTATTCTTCGGGTCCAGCCAGTTTCAGATGCTACGGTTTGTGCGCTATGTCTCACCGTTTCTACTTTTGTTCTTTATTTACATATGCGCATGATAGTGTCTCTCGCTGCCAGTAAGGCAGGTGCCGCAGCGAAGGGTATTCCTCTTTGGAAGCACTACGCAGAAATCGCTGGAAACCCCACGCCGGATGTGCTTCCTGTTCCCTGCTTCAATGTTATCAATGGAGGCGAGCATGCTGGAAACAAGCTCGCTTTTCAGGAATTCTTCGTCATCCCCACCGGCGCTGAGACATTCAGCGAGGGCATGCAAATTGGATGCGAAGTTTTCCATAATCTTAAGAAAGTGATTAAGGCCAAATTTGGAGGTGATGCTACACTCATTGGAGATGAGGGTGGATTCGCTCCTCCATGCGACGTCCAATCTGGTTTGGAAATGATTATGGAAGCAACTGAGGCGGCGGGCTACCTTGATAAAGTGAGCTTAGGGCTGGATGTCGCTGCGTCAGAGTTTAAAGTTAAGGGAAAGAACGAGTATGACCTTGATTTTAAGACTAAGGGAGCTGACAAGAACTCCGACCTCTTGCTCACTGGTGATGAGCTCATTGCCTTCTACAAGGATATGATTGCCAAGTATCCCATTCTTACCATCGAGGATCCTTTCGATCAAGATGACTGGGATAACTGGACTAGCTTCTGCAAAGATGTCGGCAAGGACGTTCAAATTGTTGGTGATGACCTTACTGTCACTAACCCCATCAAGATCAAAGAGGCCATCAGGCTCGGCTCCGCCAATTGCCTCCTGCTCAAGGTGAACCAGATTGGATCCATCTCTGAGTCCATTGATGCTGTGAAGCTTTCGAAGCAAAACGGATGGGGTGTCATGACTAGTCACAGGAGTGGCGAGACGGAGGATTGCTACATTGCTGATCTTGCTGTTGGTCTTAGTACGGGAGAGATCAAAACGGGTGCGCCATGCCGTGGTGAGCGTACTGCGAAGTACAATCAACTTCTTCGCATCGAGGCCCAGCTCGCTGCGCCCAAGTACCCCGGTATCAACTTCCGTAAGCCTGGCTGGATGGGATAAACTTAGGTTCTCGTCGAAGGGATAGTTCAGAATGAATCGTAAAGAGCTTAAGTCAGTGAAAAAATTGGCCAGATGCAAACCAGCAGAATATCAGAGAAGGTGGTTGATGATTTTGTGTGTTCGTGAAGTCCCCATGCAATAAACAATAAAGTAAATTATTCATGACAGATCTTAAAATGAAAGCGCCGGAGCTTCTTCAGGGTGGAGCAAAAACCATCCTTGGCTATTAGTAATCAGAGATAGAATGGTAGGAGTAGTATTGAACGAAGGGTTTTAGTTACGACACACCAAGCAAGAGCATTAAGAGAGTGATTTTCTATGTCGCCGCCAAAAATATCAACTGAGGAATTAGTAGGGACTATTTTCGTGAAAAATATTACTTGGTGTCGATGACGGCCTTCTCATCTCTCTAGATCATAACACTCACCGGAGATCTGACAACCCCACAAGCCAGGGAGAGCACAGAAACAACTAATTGTCCAAAGCCACCATGGCGCCCGTCGGCAAAGCCTCTCTATTGCTCGCATTGCGTCTATCAAGCAATGGGCTCGATGCATTCATCCATAATATTTCACCTGGTGTGGGATGGATGATCGTTCGTCCCGGCGCGAAAGGCATAGCCCTGGCCCTGAATGTGGCAACCGAACCCGCCGCTTCCGTCGAGAAGGCCGTCGACGAAGGCGAAGATGCCCCACCGGACCACATGCCGGAAATGCAAGAAGTCGCGCTCGCGTATCCCGCGAAGAGCGTGAACACCGCGCTGGAGAGATACATATCCGACTACGCGCTGTCCAACTCGAAGAATAAGCAATACTGGAACAAACGCGCTACCGAGCTCATCACCTGGGACGCCTACCCCTATGACGAAAACAATTACGACGGCATCATGACGGGGGGTTTCGAGTTCGGAGATGTTACCTGGTTTCCCGGCGCGAAGATGAATGTATGTGCAAACGCGATCGACCGACATGTTCAAAATGGCAAAGCTAATGACGTTGCAATGATATGGGAGGGAGATGAACCCGATCAAGTTTTGAAGTTCACGTACTCAGATATGCAGAGGAAGGTTTCCGAGATCGCGAATGCACTCAAATCGCAGGGAGTGAAGAAGGGATCTGTAGTGACTATCTACATGCCCATGATTCCTCAACTTCCGATGACCATGCTCGCATGCTTGCGCTTGGGAGCTGTCCACTCTGTGGTATTTGCTGGTTTTTCAAGTGCGGCGTTATCTTCGAGAATCTCAGCTTCCAAGTCTAGTTTTGTAGTGACGGCGGATGTCGGAGTAAGAGGAGCCAAGGTCATCCCTTTGAAGAAGATTGTTGATGAGGCGATTGATATGAATGACTGCAAAGATATTGTGACGAGGGTGTTGGTGTACGAGCGTGAGAGGTCCATCGTATCTGATGGTGATGGTGTTGCGTCTGCTTCTGCTAAGCCTTCTGACAATAAACACCAAATGGATTGGGTTACGGATCGAGATGTCAACATGAATGATCTATTGCCTAAACAGCGTCCCTATTGCCCACCCGAATCTATGGATGCCGAGGATCCTTCGTTCATCCTCTACACATCTGGCTCTACAGGCCAACCCAAAGGCCTGGTACACACCACCGCTGGATATGCTATCTATGCAGCGCACACTATCCAGACTGTGTTCGATCTTCAACCGAATGATATCTTCGCATGCATGGCGGATTGCGGATGGATTACCGGGCACACATATGTTGTTTACGGCCCATTGCTGAGCGGTTCGACGACTTTCGTTTTTGAATCCACACCGCTCTACCCTGATGCTGGTCGATATTGGGACATGGTTCAGCGCCATAAGATAACCCTTTTCTACACCGCTCCTACTGCTGTGAGATCTCTGATCCGTTATGGCGACGATGTACCGAAAAAATATGACTTGTCGTCCTTGCGAATCTTGGGTTCGGTAGGCGAACCCATCAATCCCGCTGCTTGGAGTTGGTACTATGAGGCAGTTGGTCGCGAGAAATGCACGATCGTAGACACGTACTGGCAGACAGAAACTGGAGGTGCCATTCTGAGCAACATCCCAGGTGTCACGCCTATGAAGCCTGGATCATGCACGCTTCCGCTCTATGGTATCGACTGCGTAATCCTCGATCCAATGACCGGCGAGCTCATTGAGGGTAATGACGTCGACGGCGTGCTTGCCATCCGCAGTCCTTGGCCGGGTATGGCTAGGACGTGCCTTGGAGATCACGATAGATATTTGTCGACATATTTCCGTCAGTACAAGGGTTATTTCTTCACCGGGGATGCCGCTCGCCGCGACGGGGATGGGTACTACTTCATCACCGGTCGGGTCGACGATGTTATCAATGTATCAGGCCACCGCATCGGGACGGCCGAGGTCGAATCAGCGCTCGTCAAGCACCCCTCAGTGGCCCAAGCAGCAGTTGTCGGGCGACCTCATGCGATTAAGGGTAAGCACTGTGTCTTTGCAAAATTGCTACGCCGTCAATCAAAATGGTAAAAAAATCAATATTCCTTTGTCTATCCCTACTTGACAGGGGAGTCAATCGTAGCCTTCGCCACTGTCACTGAATCTAATACGGAAGGTGATGACGAACTGGTGAAGGAGCTGCGAACGCTTGTCCGCGCGGAGATTGGACCTTTTGCTGCACCAGATGTCATCTGCATTACCCCATCCCTTCCTATGGTAGGCTCGACCTTTTGCTCCTCGTTCAACAAGTTGACCCTGCGAAGTTTATTCTCATAATTGTGTATCTCAACTCAATCATAATTCCAGACAAGAAGTGGAAAGATAATGCGTCGTGTATTGCGTAAGATCTCCAAGGGGGAGGCAGATGAGCTTGGGGATGTTAGCACCCTGGCCGATCCAAGTGTGGTGGATACCTTAATTGATCTGATCGGTAAGCATGATACTGGATATAAACCTTAAATGTCATTAAGTTTGATATATGCGACTTGTGGCATGGTCAGAAAGCGAGAGTGAGTGGGCGTGACAAGTAAAGGGAAAAGTAAACATAACTGAGTATGGGATGTAGGTAATTGATTATTTACATGGTAGTATATTTTATCGCTCACACGAGTGGCCTGTTTCTGGAGCTATTACACGAGGGAAGATATCATAAATGTATAACTCGCATCCTCAACATCTATCAATGCACTGGCATCGTAATACTCCTACAAAAGACAATCACAAGGAGGTCACATCATAGCAGTTCAATTACATATACGTTTTCAGTTAAACAGCATAACCCTCATCTATTATTTGAGTTAGAATCGAACGAAATATTTATTTCTTGGTGCTGGCGCGTTCCGCCAATAGCTTCTTCACGGCCTTCTGCTCCTCGAGGAGAAAGGCCCTGACGATTCTCATCCGGACGCATCCCCCGCAGGCGCTCCCGCCGTACGCGCGGCTGACGGTCCGCTCGCGCTTCTTCAGGTTCTTGTAGGCCGATCGCTTCAGGTGCTTGATGCCGGGCAGGGAGCATTTGCAGTCGGAGCACCTCGGTCCCTTGGTCGTCTTCTTGATCTTCTGGGCCACGTGACGTCCGCCGGGGGTGAGGATGGTGCGGATGCGCGCCGACCTGGTGTTGTAGGAATGACGTCCCGGGCGCACGACTCTGTTGTCTCCCATATTTCTCGATTATTTTTTGTATTAATGAATTGAAGGAATCTGGAACCAAAAATTAAACGGTACGAGGTCGAGAAACAAAAGAAAGGGACGATGAGAGGGAGTTAGGATGATGTGGGAGGGTGTAATAACGGGAGGGCGAAAAAAAAATAAGGCCCGCGCCCGCAGTTATGTACGCGACCCAAGTCAATCTCGCACGGCTATCAGGCAAGACAGACAACAGCCGATGAAGCAGCTTGCATTGTTTCGTCGTGCCAAGATGTACGGGAATGCGGGCCCCGTCCGCGAATCGAAGCGCGCGATCGCGTCCGAAGGGTCCGAATAATGGTCCCTCTCCGGAGATCGACGCCCATCGACGGCTCTGGGTGACCGAAGTTCTTTCGACCGAAGACGGGGGGCATTCAACGCAAAAGTCGCTCTTTCTGTGTTCCACTCAGGTTTTCCCATTTCCGTCGCCCAACAGCTCGTCAAGCAACCATCGTCGTCGTCTCACCTGGGGAGGGGTCAAAGATGATATGTAGAGTAAAAAATAGGAGTAGGGTAGCAGGTGCGGCGGGCTCAGGTCGGCAATGTCCAAGTAAGAGGGAAGAGGTAAGTTTGAATTCCTCCGTGAGGAGTACTGAATCCTACGGATGTAGGCTCCACGTGCAGAGTCCTCTTGCTTATTATCCCTCTCTGCTCTCTCTCCTCCACGAGCAAAACAACAACTTCATCTATCCCCCCTCCAGAAAATCAACCATGGCGAGAAGCGGACTTGCGAAGGGCGCCAACAAGGGCCACATCACCGAACAGAGGGAACGCGCCCCGAGACCGTCCCGCACGAAGGGGGTGAGTTGAAATTATTTACATCGCGGGGGAGCGGAGAGACCGACCGCGGGGAGGCGGGTGAGGGGCGGAAACGAGGGACCGCCTTTACGAATCTTGTGGGGTGCGTCGACCTGCGGGGCGGGGCGTGGCCTCGTTTTTGGAAAGGTCGACGTACGTCTTTGGGCGACGGATGGGCTTGCTTGCGGTGGCGAGCGGGGGATGCGCGAGGGCGCACTCTCCATACCGGTCGTCCACGACGAAAGGTCGGAACAAGTGGCTGCGTCATAATCGTGGCACTCGATTCATATTTTTGCCCTTTTCTTCCCTTACGGTCTTCTGTCTCCTGACTCGAATCGACCATCTCTTTCACCCCCCCCCCCCACCACCCCTCTCTCCCCCTCTCTTCCAATCGCCCGCCGTCCGTCGCCCGCGAAAAAAAAAAAAATAGAAAATCGGCAAGCGCACCGCCCTCTGTCGCGAGATCGCGCGCGAGGTCGCGGGACTCGCCCCGTACGAGCGGCGCATACTCGACATGATCAAGACCGGCGGTAGCTCCGCCGACAAGCGGGTGTACAAGTTCGCGAAGCGCCGATTGGGTAGTCACAAGCGCGCGCTTGCGAAGAGGGAGGACATCAAGGCGGTGAACTCCAAGATGCGCGCCAAGCAGGCCGGCGCATAGAATAATCGATTTATATTATTAAGACACGGACGCAATCTTTTTATGCATGTCATGGATGTGATCCATTTCCATCATATCGTAGTGATGCGCAGTTGCGGCGTATTTTAAGCATGACTTGTACCATCCCCCTCCCCCCCCGCCCTATCATGTACCTACGGACGGGAGGAGTTCAATGATAACTCTCCGAAAATCAGGCAAAATGTCAATCACATTGAAATGGCACACACATGCTTCGTCGAATGTAATTTGCTATAATTGGAAGCATTTTCTACATATTTTCCTTAGGAGGCGTATATTATTTATCTGTGAACCCCAAAACAAGAGGAGGAACACAGGCTGACTCCAACCAGACAGATCTACAACACACACGATGGTTACTATCTTGGGTGTTCCGCAGCTACGCGTTAGTTCTCAAATTCTTGTGAAGTATGGCTCAATTGATTGAAGGAGACAACACAGTGTCAATTCATTGTAGGTAAAGTTTATGTCGATGAAATCTATATCTCAAAGTCGTAAATGCATGATCGTGAGAGATTCCTGCGCATCGCATCTAGCCGACAAATATGCAGTTCTTAAATATTCATCACTTATCTACAAGTGTATCTAAATTAATAATCCACCTATGATTCCTTCATCCCGATCTCTCTAGTTAAGGACATTCACGCACTTGAGGTCCTCGGCGGCCTTGATAAGGCGGGCAGCCATGGCCTCCTCGCCGGCCCGGAGCGACATTCGCGGATCGTAGTACTTCTTGTTCGGCTTCTCGGGACCCTCGGGATTCCCGATCTGCCCCTGCAGGTAGTCGTGGTATTTCGCCTCGTAGGCGCGCAGGCCGTCCCAGAACGCCCACTGGGTGTCGGTGTCGATGTTCATCTTAATGACGCCGGCGCCGATGGCGTATTGGATGTCCTCGACGGACGACCCCGACCCACCGTGGAAGACGAATTTCATCGGCTTGTCGTCCGCGGATCCGATCTTCTCCTGGATGTATTTCTGCGAGTTGTAAAGGATGATTGGCTGGAGGTCGACATTGCCGGGAGCGTAAACTCCGTGAACATTTCCAAAGGAGGCAGCGCAGGTGAATGCACCACCCGGAACCTGGGAAAGCTGTTCGTAGGCATAGAAGACCTCCTCGGGCTGAGTGTAGAGGCGGGACGAGTCGACGTCGCTGTTGTCAACGCCATCCTCCTCCCCCCCAGTCACGCCGAGCTCGAACTCAAGAAGGATCCCGACCTTAGCAAACTTCTCGAGGTAGGACTTGCAGATGGCGATGTTCTCCTCGAGGGGTTCCTCGGAAAGATCAAGCATGTGCGATGAGAAGAGGGGCTCGCCGGTCTTGGCGAAGTGCTCCTCAGAGGCGGCGAGGAGGCCGTCGATCCAGGGAAGCCATGCCTTCTGGCAGTGATCCGTGTGAACTACGACGGGGACGCCGTAGAGCTTGGCGACCTCGTGGACGTGTTTGGCACCGGCGATGGTTCCGGCGATGGAGGCCTGGTCATTCTCGTTGCTGACGGCCTTACCAGCGATGAACTGTCCACCTCCCTTCGAGAATGTGACCATGATGGGACCCCCGTACTTCATGGCGGCTTCCATGCATGCGTTGATGGAGTTGGTTCCGACGATGTTGACACCTGGGATGGCATATCCCCTGGCCTTGGCGTCATCGAGGAGGTCGACGAGGGCCTGTCCAGTGACAACGCCAGGCTTGATGGAGGCTGGGAGCTTAGCGTAGGTCTAGGCGAATGGAATAAAGATGAGCAATTCGGAATAAGATCGACCGCGACTGTTTAAATAGGATTAAATAATGGAAGATTCTCTCGTGGCGTTTCCTCACCTTCGCGGGTTCGGTGGCGGTCTCGGCCATGTTCAGGGCACTGCTTCGCACGCCAACGGGGGCGGAGGGGGCGAAGGCAGCGGCAGAGCCGACGAGAAGAGAGGCAATAGCAAGCTTCATCTTGACACGAATTGTTTCAGGACGTATCGTACGGGTCGAAGGGAAAGTGAGATGTCGACTAGAGTGTGGTCAATGCTTTTTGCCGCAAGGAGAGAACAACACACTCCCCGCAGACAAAAATTGGTACTTATTCCGAAGTATGTAGGCGGGTGGTACGTCACCCCGCCTCCGTTCGTTCCTCTCTCTCCTCTCTCCTCTCTCTCCTCTCAAAAAAAAAACACGTCGTCAGCGCTCTGGGGGGAGATTTGGCGCGCCGGGCAAAAGGGGGCTCTGTAGGCCCTCTGTGTACGTTGGTATGGTAATGGGTACTAGAGTACTCTACAACATACTCCTAATACTTTTCAGACCACACCTGATTTTTGAAATTTTGTCATAACATAGAAGAAACTGGTTGACCAAGGTCTGATCATAATTCTTTTTGAGAGTAAAAAGACCACTTTTAGTTAAACTAGCCACCACACAAGAACCCCCACAGCCGCAGTGCATTTGTGTATTGTGCTGTATCACATATTGAGGTATTTTACCTCTGTGAGAGCAAATTGACAAAAATTTCCAATGTCAAGCAAATGCTTTTTGATTATCTCTTCTCTGTTCCTGGTATGCCTTCTCTCTTCTCTCTCTGAGTCTCTGTTTCTCTCTATGTTTCTGTGGTAACATCCTTGGCTGGTAATGTCGGCGACATGTCGGCGACAAGCGACAATGGCGCCAATTTTTGCCCCAACGGGCAAATATCAGCGACATGTTTTCTTGGGTGTTGGCACACTTTTGAGTCATGACTTTCTGACATTGACGTACCACGAACAGATGATATTCATATGTAGGAAGAACTTAGATGTAAGAATTTCTACGTGAAATGTTGATCTACCTAACCGCCCCCCCCTCCGCCCAGCAAAAATCACCCCCCAGTGTCACATCTTCACCTCTTGCCGTGTCGTTGCCTCACATCGCACCCGCTTTGTTTGTTTGTTCATCCGCTTCTTTGTTCATCTGGTTGGTTGTTGCGTTGTCTCTCTGCCCCTTGTCGTTGCATTCCGTCACGTCGCGTCGCCACGCCACTGCCACATCGTTTGCTGCATCTCCTCTCACGTTGTCCCTGCTCTAGTCTCGTTGTCATCGCTTCTCATCTCGCCTTGTCATTATATCGCCCCCCCTGATGCATTTTTCATGCCCACTGTGTTTGATTGTTGAGTCGTTGCATTGCATCTTGTTGTTGTGGTGTCATAAGTTACTTGTCGTTGACCTCAACCTCTCGATGCACGACGTTGACGTAGATGCCCTCCTCATCGCTCATCTTCCGCCGTGGCCCAGCGCCGCCACTATCTACCTTCAATGGCCGCCCAACATGCCTCCC
>JALLAZ010000372.1:0-16512 GCA_036939755.1 Stephanodiscus triporus
TAGTAACAGCAGCGCCTAACGGCGCTGGGAGCACTGCCCTGTGGCTTGATAGCCCATCATGGGAAAGACCCAGCGCCGCGGAGGCCAAGTCAACACACACACACCACTTGAGCAAGTGTGAGCAAAGTTAACACAATCTGTCCAAAAAAATCACCCCATTTTTTTTGAATCGGCAGCTTTCCCGCAACCCCCTGGCCTAAGAGATTCGAAAGATTTTGAGGAGACGATGCTCTAGTGTGTAGAGTATTCATAATTTCTTATTTCTCCCTCTCAAACTGCAAGTATTAGAAAGAAATATGTCATGCCATGAACTAGGTGAATCTCCCAGGAATCTTCCCCCCAACATTGAGAACCTCTAAGAACAGGAGGAGACACAAACACTTCCCACAGCCAACGCCCCTCCATAGCCTCACGAAGAACTCGTTGAACATCAGGTCTAACGCTGTTCTGGTCGATCATTGGAAAGGTGGTTCTCCTCCATCTCTCATAATCACATTCTTGATGATAGATGTCAGATGTCAACACCGCCTACAGATTGAAGATGAGCCAGTCAACCAATGCCAGCGCCATTGCCGTCATCCCTGCGTCGACCAATGTTGTCCCTTGCGCATCAAATCAAAACGGCAAGAGAGGACCACGCGGAGGAATCTACGACCCGTTCCCTATTAAGTTTCATCGCGCCCTCGATCAGATAAGAGACGAAGGCATGGACTCGATAGTATCCTGGGTGTCGCATGGACGGGCCTTCAAAATTCACAAGCCGAAAGTCTTCGCGGCAACCATAAGTAAGATTCGTTGTCTGACTTTTATTGACACTCTCCTATCTGATTCCACACTGACATCTCATCCGCTCGTATTGACTACGTCGATACACCCATCCATTCTAAACTGCAGTGCCGAGATTCTTCAATCAATCAAAATATACTAGCTTCCAGCGACAGCTGAACCTCTATGGTAAGTCATTGGCCGTTGCTATCTGTGCCATCGTTCGGACCTTGGACATTGCAACTTACTCCTTGATTTCGCTGACACCCGAATAGGTTTTTGTCGGTGTTATCAAGGACCTGATAATGGATCCTACTACCACCCATTATTCCTTCGAGGCAAACCGTCCTTGGTCATGAACATCGTTCGCATCAAGATTAAAGGTTGTGGTCACAAGACGATGAAGCTATACGATTCGGAGCCAGATTTTTACGCCATGCCTCCCCTGGGCGACTGCAGTGAAGAAAGTGATTGTTCTTCATTCAGTAGTAGGAGTAGACAAACCATGGAGCAGCCGAAGATTTGTGATTCTTCGGCGGGGTTCGCATCGCATCAGCCAAGTCATCTGTCTCCGCCTCATCCGTCGGAGGTGTCTACTATTACCAAGAACGGATTCCCTAGATTAATATCGATGGACGATCAGCTATGTCATCAGCCGTCCTCTGTAAGCGAAGGAGGAAATTCAAGTAATTCAAGTTCTAGCGATTTTGTCACTCGGTTGAATCAAACAATTTTCGTGCATGAACTGGCCATGGTTTGCACCGCACTTTGCAGCCTTCGTAAGGACAAAAGCTTGTAAGGCTGGCCTACTCAGCGACGCGCTCGCCCATCAAACAAACCGCGCTGCGACAATCGTTTCATTTCTTAACACAACTGTCATCTGAGTGATTGATGACACGAATGCTGTTGTTCGGCGGGGTTGTTTCCAAGATTGCTTTAACTGCTCGGAGTGTAATAAATATCGATGATCTCGTCAACATGAAGGCGGAGGTTACTCCCCAAAGATTACTTCAGCTACTTAGAATTGTAATATAATGGTCTATCTTTTCCATCCGATTCTTCCTTGGAGATTTGCGATTCGATCTTCGTCATAGCACGATAAATTCCGACCACCCTCCGGGTCCCACGAACACGCCACCACCCACGCGCATTGTCTCTCCCCCCGCGACGACGCGCTAGTTTTGCGAGTTCACCTCCCCGATCAATCCACGGGAGCATTCGCGATATCGTTGCGCTCCGCCGGGGCGACAACGACCTTGTCATGGAGCATCAATTCAGAGTTGTATACTCGAAACGGCGCGAGAGATTGGTTAAAAATGACGAGAAATGGATGAAATGACGAGGCATGATGCACACGTGGCTAAAACACAAAGGAGTGGTCAAAAATATGGCGATGGGGGAAAAGAGGCCGCATCTTATGTGTCAGGCGAAATTCCGGCGCAGGGTATATCTCGATGAAAATCTCGACGCTGACCGCGTAGCGAATAATCATCCGATGGGGAAACGAAACGGGAGCATCCAATGCCTCATTGTATGGGAAGTTTGGTCACCGTCTTCCGGGCTCGATCGGGCAGGACGGGACACCGGATCAAGGGGAAGGACAGGGAACTGATCTTTTATCTGCTGATCGTCGGACACTAATCATCCATGTTAGCTGAATCGAACCGAGGGAATGTCCGCAGACGTCGAGGGTCCATCGTCCCCGCCGTCTGCGGCCCTCGGACGCGTCGTCGATCGTAGTATCATCGTCTTCCGAGGGGTGTCGACCCATCTCGCCTCCGGGACGCAAGCAAGGACCGCAACCTCCTGTCGGGGAGGGGCACAAAAAACGACAATCGGGGGATCGTCACTCGAGGGAGAAAACGCCCGCGTTTTTGACGCGCGGCCACACGAAGGCCCGAGGGATATATTATTGCGGGGTAGAATTAGCTTCGTCGTGGTTTTTGTCATCGTTCGTCGTATTCGTCGTCGTCATCATTCGTGGATGATGACGGGGCGCCCCAATCGTTGACGATCTCGGTCCGTTCGCGCGGCGACCCCGACGGGAGCCGAGGCCGGAGCGTCCTCGGGGGGACGACGACGTAACCCGGTGAGTTCGTCCGCGTCTCGCCCTTCGACTTTTTCGGTCATGCCTCCGTCTTCGTCGTCTTCGGCGCTCGAATTGCGACGGGGGATGAAATCTGGTACTTATTCCTATTTAGATTATCTGTGACAAATCTGGCATGGCGGGAAGAGATAATATTTTAACAATCCTTCCGTATTCCGTACTTAGGTAGGTACTACAATATTACTCTATTCTCTTCTGTCAGCACCACTTTAATACAATGCCGACGCTTTTGGGTCCCGGCGGAAGGAAGATCCCCTCCTCCCCGTCGTCGTCCGCGATGAAGCTGGCAACGGCGCCGCCGCCGCCGCCGACGTCGACGGTCGCCCCCGACATCGCGAATCATCACCCCCCCGCGTCATCGACGACGCCCTCCCCTCCTCCCCGTCTCCCGCCCGGCCGTCGTCGTCCTCTCTCGCCTCCCCCGGACGTGCCGGAGGTGCAGCTCAAGATGTGGAATGCCGTGTTTGAAAGGCGCATGTCGCAGGTCCGAGGGCTATCGGCATGTCGACTTCGTCGGTTCGCGTCCGAGCTGGCACGCGAGGCAGGAGGAGGAGGGGGGGAGAAGGAGGGGACGACGACGACCGACCACCGTGCGAGGGGGACGCCGCCCCTCCTCGCGGATGGACTCTACTCCGATTTCCTCCTGACGACGACTACGACGACGACTACGACGACGACCACCCTCGAGGACGTTGGACATCACGTCCTCGCCCTTTTCTACAGTAGCGTGGACGCCCGTCTGCCGGACTCGATCAGGAAACACGGGCTCGACGGGGTGAAGAGGGCGTTCGTCAGATTGGATCACTGGAGGTCGAGGCCGGAGGAGGACGAGGACGGCGAGGAAAAGGAGGAGGAGGTGGTGGGGTCGGAGGTGGTCGAGGAGGCGAGCGTCATCGTTGCGGGGGGGAACGACGCGTTGATCGACGACGAGCGCGTACGTCGCGGGGAGGAGGAGGGCGGGGAGGGCGACGACGGTGCAGGACGTCGATCGTCCCTTGTGGCGGGGGAGCTGCGATCGACGTCTCGTGACGACAACGGCGGCGGCGGCGGCGGCGACGTCGACGTCGACGTCGACGACCATCCCGCAAAGAGGACGAGGAAGGACCCGCCCGAGACGTCGGCATCGGCATTGACGTCGGAATCGGCATCGGCTTCGGCATTGTCATCGGCATCGGCTTCGGCTTCGGCATTGTCATCGGCTGCGACTTCGGCTTCGGCATTGGCTTCAGCATCGACATTGGCATTGGCATTGGCTTCGGCGTCGGCGTCACGGCATCGATCGGGGAAGGTCCTCCTTCCCCCGAGGCCCTCGGGGCAGGGAGGAGATGAGGATCATCGCGACGACGACGGCGACGACCGCGGGATCGTCGACGGGGGGGAGGCCGCAGACGAAGGAGACGACGCGGGGAACGCCCCGCCCGGGGCTGGAAGACCGCCCAACCCTCGCGACGACATGATCGACCTGACCGCAGATTCTCCTCCCCCTCCTCCCAGCGCTGACGACGACAACGACGGCGTGGATCGACCCGCGGAAACGGGCGCCAACGACGACGTCGCGGGCGTCGCATCCGGCCTCGGGGTTAACGTAGTCAAAGCCGACGACGCGGGCGTCCCGTCCGGCCGCGGAGGGGACGACGTCGTCGACGCGATCGCGACCCTCGCGCGGCCTCCACCTCCGTCGCCCCCCCCCTCCCCCCCGCCGCGTGCGACGATACGCAATCTGCCCCCGTCCCCGGGCCCGAGCCCCCGGCCGTTCGCAGACGTCCGAACGCAGGCGTTCCGCGCGGACGCTGCGCCCATCGCCAGCGGTAGCCTGACGTCGCGTCCGGGATGCGTCGTGGCGTTCGACGCGGGCTTTCACCTCGACGGGAGCGGTACGTGCATGGACGGGGCGCGCTGCGTGGACGTCGGGGAGAGACTGAGAACTTGGGAGCCGTATTGGAGGATCGTGGAGGTACGTCGACGTGTGAATAATCCTAGACCGAGCCGTTGCTCGTGATCGCTTTGCTGCGCACCGCTCCACCATCGATCTAAGATGAAAAGATTGTTCCGAAATTGCAATTCGATTCCGTCCTCCTGATAAGGAATTGGGATCGCGTGAGGTTCGCGCTGAAGTCTTCGATCCTTCGTGTTGTGAAATGGCGAGAGTCGGAACAAGAACCACATCGTGTGTTCTAGCTGGGGAAAGATTTTCATCCATTACCAACCGCCCGAACTCATGTGCCACGATGTTCATCGACCTACCTAAAGAAATTGCGAGATCTGAATCCTCGGGAAGAGATTCGTCGGGCAAGTCGCTTCCCCAAGGATATAGACCTTGGGGTGTCAGATGGGGAAAAAAATTGACTCAACCAGGTACGTCCATCAAAAGATCATGATCACAAAGCCGCTAATCTTCGGTCGAACATCCGCTTGCATCAATTAACGTACCTTTCTATTCCAATCAATTCATTCAGGCCTTTTACAGACGGGAGACCGGCGCCTCATCCTGCGCACATTACCTCTGCAGCGCTCCACAAAAGAGAAAAAAAAGCGCGCGGACTGTCATCTTTGGCCCAAAGGAACGTTCATCGAACTCAGTTACGGCGGAAGCGGCAAAGTCGCAAAAATTATACAGCGGAGGCAGCAGAGTCACGACCCATCAGAATGGAAGGGCAGCTCATACCCGGTATGTTTAATTTACAGTCAAGAGTTCTATTCAAGGTGTCACATGCTAACTGCTATTTGTTAATTTATTCGTATAGCTGGACCTGACAGAGGATGTTGCCAGCACAAACGTTCCAATAGAAATCAAGCTTTGCTCATACGAAGTAGTGGAGAACTCAGAGACCGAGGACGATGCTGTGAAAGGGACCTTGACGGGATCGTTCGCGCTTCATGTTGCTATTTGTGAGTACGTGTCGCCTGATGCTTTATATGATCAATTAATGGGTAAGGTAGTGGGCAGTGATGTTATCATACCGAGGATGTCTTTGAGATCGGCAAGGAAGTTGGCAAAGGATTATTTGGCGGACCAAACCGTCTCCATTATTGATAGCGATGACGAGGACGACAATGCCAGGATAGATACTGGGGACAAGCCCAGTGGCGACAAACACCTTAACTTCTCCTTGCTTTGCCCAATATCTATGACTGCCATGGAAACTCCAGTTCGTGCTCGACAATGTAAGCATTTGCAGTGCTTTGATCTCAGAAATTTTTTACATGCGAATAAAAGTGTTACCGGAGGAAGATGGAGGTGTGGTGTAAGTCGCTGACTATCTTGTTTGCCAATATTATGATCTGATGGTCATATGCACTAGAGACTTACCTTTCTTGCGTACGCCCAACCCATAATGATGCTCTCAGGCATGTGAAGCTTTCGTGAGTGTGAGAGATCTTGTTCATTGTGGTTTATTCCAATCTATGTTGGATTCTGTAAAAGGACAGGTATCAAGTTCGCGAGACCGAGTTTCTTTGTACTCTGATGGCACTTGGAAGTTATTGGATGAGAACAAGTTACGATATAAGCGCAAAGGTACTGACGGAGGAAGCAACCGCGGAGTGGCTCAGTCGGCAACTAATAATGACATCATTGATCTGGTTTGATCCATTGGCCCCATTGCCATCCATCCCATATCAATGCGTATCACCAGTAAAATGTTGTAGCCAACCATTTTTGCCATTAATCTCATAGATCTTATGTTATTTATCATGGTTGATGATCCCCCACAGTATGATCCAACAGTGCGAACAGATTCTCACAAAACTGAGACACATTGAAGTGAAAAAAATGCATGGCCATTTTTTGTACATGGTGGTCACGATTCCACACCCATCAAAGCAAGCGCAACATCGTAACCCCCCAGACACTATTTATGAGGCAGGCTGCAAGAAATTAGAGTCTTTGGCGAAAGCATTGACCAGCTCGGAATTGTTGCCGACATCTTGGTAGGACACCACAGTGGGGATCGAAAATTCGAACAGGGCATTCATCACGGACATAACACCCATTGCCGAACTCCTGCGTCCAGAGAAGGGGGCCGTATCCGGCGATCTTCCGCATTGGGCGTTGATGTTGATCTTACCATATACGGTCGAAAAGCGGTCTACGAGTTGGGCGATTGCTTCGTCGGCAGCGGACGTGAATATTGATACTTGCTGGCCGTACTTTCCTTCCCGAGAGTATTTGAGAACCTCATTCAAAGAATCGTACGGCACGATGGGAACGACCGGTCCGAATTGCTCCTCTTCGTAAACTCGCATGTCTGGGGTTACTGGATATAGAACCGCGGGGACCATGAGGGTAGATTCGCCGCCCCCAATGACTGTGCCTCCATTTTTATTCATAATCCTCGCTCCCTTCTCCACGGCATCTTCTATCAACGCCTTCATGTAATCTACGCGACCGGCAAATGGAAGCGGGGTGATTTGGGAATAGACCGAGTTTGTCGTTTCCCAGGGCAGACCGATCGACATGCTCTGGACCCTCTCGGCGAGCATGCCGGCAAATCGTTCCGAGTAATCCCTCGGCACGAACAGCAACTTCAGAGCGGTGCACCTCTGTCCGTTGTAGCTCAGCGCGCCCGCGACGGTTTCCTTCATGATCCCATCCATGCGCTCCTCGACGCGGTCGTCGTCGCCGCCGTCTCCTCCCTCGAACAAATCGCGCAGGTACACGCCCATGTTCTTTGCCTCCAGTTGCAAGAACACCTTCAGGCGATGCGGATGAGGATGAGCCTTGATCAGCCTGTCGGCGGCGAGACTCCCGCCGATGAACGCGAGGGAATCGACCCTCCCGCTCTCCATTAGCGGCGGCATGGTCGTCCTCCCCGAGCCGGAAACGAAGTTGATCGCGCCGGGAGGCAGAGCCCTCGAGAATGCGTCGATGGTGAGGATGTGGGCCAGTCCTCCCACGGTGGGGATCTTCAGTATGACCACGTTCCCCATGAGCAATGCCGGGATCAGGGTGGCGTACGTTTCGTTCAGGGGGTAATTGTAGGGACCCAGACACAGGACGATGCCGACTGCGGCGCGGCTAAGGAACAGCCGCGTCGGTCCATTGGATGCGTCCCACCCCCGTCCGCCGAACTCGCCGCTCGTCTGGATGTAACGTATGGTCTTCTCGGCGAATAGCATCGTCCTGTCGAATTCCGCCTCGGCCTTTTGGGCGGTGTTTTGTCGGTCATTGTTTGTTCAAGTCACGTATTTTTTTTTTGTCATCGCACGACGAACATCAGGGACATTCGCGTGATCGCGGAAGCAAAGACGACTGCCATTCGTGCACGATAACCCACTCACATCTAGACGATTCTTCCCGATTTCGTACATCAACGTAACGACGATTTCCTCTCGTTTGCTCTTCAATTCTGCCATGAACTTCTGCACGGCGACGATCCGTCCCGAGAGAGAAGTTTGGGGCCACGCGCCCGACCCGCCATCCCACGCGGCGACGGCCGATTGTAGCGCCTGGAGAGCGTGATCCGAGGTCATCTGCGGCATGGTGCCGATCCTGACTCGGGTCGGGAGGACGGTGCCCTCGGGACATTCGTCCGACGAGGACGATGCGGAGGCACAGCATCCGTACACGTCGGCGAGTTGGATGTCCGACGACGACGACGACGCGGCGACATCCCGAACGACTCCGTTGATGAACATCTTTCCTTCGACGAAAGGCGGCGTTGGTGGGGTTGGGGAGATGAGTGCCTCGGACGATGCGATGGCGGCATGATTGCGTAGAATCACCGCGAAGGTCGCCGCCGGTAGCCAGATCTTCATGGTTGTGGGTGAAATGTCTTACAAAAGACTTCTACTACCAAGTAAGTGTTGTTGAATGCAGATCTGGCGTGGTGATTTTCATTTGGGGAATTCGTCGAGAAGTGTTGTACTTACCTACTCCTATTTATGGTACGTACGTTATGTTTTGCGTTGGTTAGCACTTCTTCATCTTATCTACGATAGCTTGGTCAACCCTCTTCCACACTTCACATGCACCTCGACCAATGCTCCTGAGCGAAAAAAGCAAGCAAACATGTTTTTCTCCGGCTTGATCGACAAGTACGACCCTGATCTGATACGAGAAACTCGTCAAGTGAGCAAGCACCTCGACAGCTTCCTCCACCCCGAAGAGGTCGCCGACTCGACCCGATCGATCGTTGGCGTCGCCGGCGCCATCGCGGTCCTGCACCTCGTGTTGCTCTGGGCGGCGAAGAGGCGACCGTCGGGCAAAAAATGCGACGGGGGAGGAATATCCTCGGACGAGGGGAGGAGGGCGGCCTCCGTCGCCGCGTGGAAGGATTCGCATCAGCTCACCAATCTCATCGTTAACCTGATCCTGGGATGCCTCGGGACTTACTACCAAATATTTCACATCCCCCGGCACGCGTCCACCACCGACAAGATCGTCGGGTACGAGCACATGAAGTTCTTCGCGATCGGACAATTGGGATACCAGCTCTGGGCGCTCCCCATCGGGGCGTTCTTCATCCGCGAGCCGAGGGAGATGATCGTGCATCATTTGGCGGTCATGTGCGTCGCTCAGTTCGGCGCCTTCTATCACTGTGGTTTCCGATACTTTCACCCGTTCTTCTTCGGCGTCGTGGAACTCAGCAGCGTGCCCCTGTCGATAATGAACTCGTTCAAGAACAACGATCACTTGATCAGTGCCCACCCGTTGATGTACAGGGCAGTACGATTGGTGTTCGGCGTAACATTCCTGTTGGTCCGGGTGGTGTTCTGGACTCCTGTGTATTGGAACTTCTTCGCCATCGGGATGACAATACTTTATGAAAGCGAACTGGGAATCATATTGCAAATTCTGTTTAGTGCCTTTTTCTGCGCTGGGATGGTTCTCACCATGCTACAATACTATTGGGCGGGGAAAGTCATCTCGGGTTTAATTAGAGGGTCGAAGAGGAAATTACAATAGAACTGTGTAATTTGTACACAAGTACAAGCATGAGAGATCGTCCTCAATTTCATTCTTCCAATATATTCTTCAGTGCTCATCGCTCAAGGAGGCATCCTCAACGCACCATCCAGGCGGATCACCTCCCCATTGAGGTAGGGGTTCTGAATTATACTCCCCACGAGCCTCGCGTACTCGATCGGATCTCCCAACCGGGCTGGACACGGCACGTTCTTCACCAGCTGCTGGTGAACCTTCTCCGGCAATCCCGCGAGGAGGGGGGTCATGAAGAGGCCCGGCGCGATCGTCATCACGCGTATGCCCAACGGCGCCAGGTCCCGCGCCATCGGCAGCGTCATCCCGACGATCCCCCCCTTCGAGGCCGCGTACGCGACCTGCCCGACCTGCCCGTCGTACGCGGCGACGCTCGCCGTGTTGATCACGCAGCCCCGAAGTCCGTCGACGTCCGACGTCGGACGGCGGGCCATGCGGTCCGCCGACAGCCTCGCGAGGTTGAACGATCCGACGGCGTTGACGGTCATCGTCCTCGCGAACTCCTCGAGGGAATGCAGCCGGTGGGTCGCGGATCCGTCATCGTCGACCTTCCGGGAGAGGGTCTTCCTCGCCGGCGCGATGCCGGCGCAGTTGACGGCGACGTTGACTGGTTAGGGAAAATAATAAACCGAGACGGCGCATCGCGGCCGCCGGCGGGAGAGAAGGTCATCGCAATCGGGGGGGGGCGTGCGCGAAGTGGTGGGGGGGTGGGGGGGGGGTCGGAACGAACGGTCGGAACGACGCGCGGGTTGGCGGTAGACGCAGACACGCACCGTGCTCCCCGAACATTCCCTCCGCCACGTCCAATGCGGAAGAAATCTCGTCCTCGTTCGTCACGTCGGCCGCGGCGAACTCGAGCGAGCCTACGACGTCGTCGTGCGCCGACGTCGTTGATTCTTTCAATTTCAGGAAGTTTTCGCGAGCGCGGGGCAGGTCCGCGACGACCACGCGGGCGCCGTGGCGGACGAGGTAGGACGCCGTGGCGGCGCCGAGGCCAGATGCGCCGCCGGAGACGATGGCGATGACGTTTTGGAACATTCGATCTTACTTCCTGTGTGTGTATACTTATTCAGTTCCCAGCAGACAGAAGACACGCCCGGGGGCCCAACTCAAGTCGAAGCAGCTTGTGTTGTATTGTGTGATGCCGTTTTTTTTGGCGCTAACCAGCAAAAACAGCCCGCCCAGCCCATCCAGCCAGCTAGCCAGCAGCCCAGCCAGAGAAGTCGACAGAGCTAGCTCCCCCCGACATCACCAATCACCATGGTCCAGCGACGTGGAAGGCCCATGAAGGCGTTTGACGACGGCAGCGGCAGCTCCGACGACGATGGCGACGACGCCTTCGCGACCATATCCAAGAAGAACAAGAGGCCCCGCGTCGCCCGCGATGACGGCGCGCCCGCGTCGTCGTCGTCGTCGTCGTCGTCGTCCTCCTGCTCGTCGTCGTCGTCCTCGTCAAGCGCCGTCGATCCCCCGGCCCCTCAGACGATGGCCGCGGCGCGACATCACCACGTGAACGCCGCCCGTCAGGCGAAAATGGACGCCCTCCTCCTCGAGCTGCGCACTTCCAAGCCGTCCGATCCGGCTTCGTCCTCGTCCTCCTACCCCTCCCCGTTCGGCGGTGGCAACGGGGGGGGAGAGGATTACGGCAGCATCCACGACGGCGAGGGCGGCTTCTACGAACGCAACGGCAACGGCTTCGGCGGGCACGTGCCGCAGAAGAAGGGGAGCTACGTGGAGCCTGGGATGGAGCATCTGACGACGAACATATTCGTTGGGAATCTCGATCCGATGACGACCGAGGAGGAGCTGACGGACGCGTTCAGGCGATTCGGTGAGAAGGATTATTTTAGATCCGCGATATACGTATTATGAATATAGATGTCTCTCTTTGTCGATTCAATTTTGGATGGCCTCGAGAGTGGGGAACTTCGAGGCGGGAAGGGGTGTTGCGAGTCGTTTGCTTGCGCTCGCGTTTTGATGCAACTATGCACATATTATTTCGAGGACCCGATGCTAACGCGAGCGTGAGGGTTTTCTCTCTTTCTTTCGATCACACGCATTGCGGATGCCTCGCATCGTCGAATCATGAAACGCACACTTCAGGCGATCTGTAAGCTCCCATTACAACAAATCGAATGCCCCATTTACCATTTCCAATCCCCTCTTCACGCTTGTTCTCTTTCACATCTAATGTCTCCTCTAGCTACTCCGTCAAGATTATGTGGCCCCGCACCTCCGAGGAAAGGTCGCGCAATCGCAACACGGGATTTGGTAAGCTTTAGCAACGCGTTTCTGACGAAAAAAAAAAATCGATCAAGCTTCATCGTCCTCATGATTGTCGCAACTAGTCTGCTTCATGCACCGCGCGGATGCGGAGGACGCTATGGACGCCTACTGCGAGGCCGACCCGCTCGGCACGGGACGGCGAATGATTTTGCGGTGGGGGAAGAATGTCAAGATGACTGTGAAATTTGGCACCGGGGGCGTACCTACGAACTTGAGGAAGAAAGCGAGGGACGACGGCCAAAACAATACGACTGCGTCAAGGCAGCGCGATGGAGTGGATCGCAGGGCGGACTCATTGGAACGAGGGAGTCATAAATCGTTGGATCCGAATCAAAGCAAGACTTCCACATCATTATCAACTTCACCTCGCCCTCCTGATGAAGCTCTCTCACCGATTGTCACCAAGGAACGGACGATGGCTCCATCACGGGGTCCAACCTACGATCATGCGCAGCATTCGGCAGAGGCCATAACTGTTATTGCACCTTCCGATCCTCGTCGATTGAAGTTCATCACCACTGTTGCATCATTCGTAGCAAAGGACGGTTCCATACTGGAGCAAAAGCTGATTGAGACGCAATCCTTCAACCGCGATTTTCATTTCCTCACGCCCCGCGACGGCGACGCCGTTCATCCATTCAGTAGCGACAACGACGAAGATGACGTGCGCTTTGAGGAACACATTTTCTATCGCTGGCGCGTCTACTCTTTTGCTCAGGGCGATGGAGTAAGCNGACGTGCGCTTTGAGGAACACATTTTCTATCGCTGGCGCGTCTACTCTTTTGCTCAGGGCGATGGAGTAAGCTCCTGGCGAACAGATCCATTTGTCATGTTCGAGCCCCACGGACGATTCTGGATTCCCCCTCCGCTGAATACCCTCGCCGCGCAAGAGGAGGAAGAGGCCGAGAAGCGCCGGGAGCACAGGATACTAGCGGCGCAGGAGGAAAGGAGAAAGATGGCCGGTAAGAAGCAAGATTGCATTACCACCGGTGCTCAGATGCGACGCACGAACGCCGACAAGGGTGGAGGATTGAAGCTGAACGAATGGGAGAAGAAGGTCTTTAACGAGCTGTTGCGAGAGAAACTGTGCGCCTCGCAGGAATCCATATGCGAGGCGATGTCGTTCGCCTTCGACAAAAGTGGCGCTGCCCTTGAAATTTCTCAACTTTTGAGGGCGGCCATGCTAGAGTCGGGAAATGGAATCTCAGTCGACACAAGAATCGCTCGACTGTTCCTATTGTCGGACATTTTATTCAATTCCCAACAACCCGGGGTGAAAAACGCATTTCAGTATCGAGGTGAGGATATTGTTTGTCATCATTTTCAAAGTTTCGCGTCTCAATCCGATCTGACAAATATGATTTGCTCTTACACAGACGCTATCGAATCGATGTCACCGAGTGTGTTTGAAAGCCTCGGCAGGCATGGAGGTGGCCGCATGACCAAGAACAAGCTGAGAAAAGCAGTTAGCTCTGTGCTGGGTGCATGGACCAATTGGTCTGTTTATAACTCAACATTCATTGATGAGCTCGAGAACAAATTTGAAGGACGCGAAGTCAATGTTTCTTTCAAAATTAGCGAGGATTTAGACAAGAAGAACAATGATGAAGTAGACACAGAATGTGGTAGCGCAGATGGCGACAAAGAGACCATTGCATCCGCCGACAAGGATATATCAGCTGTGTCAACCACTCCTAGAGGGACGTGGACATCTGCAAACAGTATTGATGCTCAACTTTCTGACGATGACATAGATGGTGAAGTTATTGATGATTTAGATGGAGAGTCATTAGACGACATCGATGGCGAGGAATTAGATGATGTTGATGGAGTGCAGTTAGATGATGTTGATGGAGTGCAGTTGGATGATGTTGATGGAGTGCAGTTGGATTATGTTGATGGAGAACAGCTGGATGACATTGATGGAGAAAAGTTGAATGACAATGATTGAGAAATCTAGATTACGTGGTACGATAACGGGAGAAAACGACGAGGCTGTATCGTTTTTGGCTTGAGCTGATTACGAATAAAATGGATCGAGTTCAGGTATGCTGGACTTGGCTAAAAATCCATTGCTTCGCTCAGTTTGATGAATTGCACATACAAGTCTAGTCTGTTTTGATTCTTTAAGCTTGTTGATTGAATTGTTTAAGTATCTAGACAGCAATAGGAGGGAAGTTTGTAAGCGCAAGCATTGCAGCAAACACTGGGACAGCTGAAGTGGCGAGGGGCACTATGATGGCACCAATGCGTGATATATTGAATTTACGATGCCACCCTCAGCTATCACCCCACTTCGGAATCTTTTCCATCGGCGATTCCTCCACTTTTACCCAGCAGTTGACCATGAGTAAGGCTTGGCATGATACTCGCTCCATTCACTGTGGAAGACCTGCCATCGTTCAAAGACTCAACCAGTCTTTGACGCTGCAACCCCGGTGAATTCTTGCGAGACGGGCTGAGTTGTAGTTTCCGAGTTCGCACACAGGTCGGACAGCTCCAGACCTCATCGCCCTCAAGATCCACGGGGGCTAATCCAAGACAGGCCAGATGATACTGTGCGAAGAAATACGGTTTCGAATGAGCGAGGCCCCCAAAACGCAATTGCATTTAGAGTCATACATCAACAATCCACCTACCGATCCTGGGCACGTTTCACAACACACAAGTTCGCCCCCGTCCTCGCAAATCCAACATTCGTTCGAAGATTTGAGGCGGTCATCTTTCATCATATTCTTGAGCAAACCGTATCCGTGTTCGTATAGCAGCTGCGCGCTATCATCGTGGTCACTACTCGTCGAATTTTGCACCCTGGTATTCTTTTTGTACTTGTGATAATAATACCAAATGCAAAATTCCACCGGTTTGTTAAGGGATAATGCAAGGGCATGCAATTTCTTCTTGCTTGCCATCAACGCTTCGTGAAATTGTTTGATGAAGATTGGGTCATCGTTGGCCCAGTCGTACCAACACGTCGGCGTCATGAGAAGACTTTCTGGTGGTGTCGAGGATGTATCAGTATTCTTCCAGAGCACCTGTTGTCTACATTGTATGTGAATATCGATGTGGCAGCGCAAACAATGAAGCATGTGCACGTGAAAATGTCGTGCACTGACGATGGACGTAAAAAAAGGACACAGAGGGAAATTCGCCCCCCCGCCCAACCTTGTCCCATATAACATAAAAAAGGAGAACATCTCTACAAAGAGAGAGACGGGGTGACTCACATGAAATTCTCTCCCTCTCCGTGTACGTGCGTCCCAGCCATTGGCAACTTCCCGACCTGATACTGTCTCCCAACGCGTCCGTAGTACGTCATTTTATTTTTGCTCCCCGTATCCGGTATCCCCGCGACGTCCGCCCTCGTCCTATTAACGTCCCTTCTTCGTCGTCGTTGTCGTTGCCGTCGTTGTTGTTCATCATCCCTTCGCCGACGCCGTCGACGGGTATTCTCTTCATTCCTCCTCGCCCTCGCGGCGACGATCGCAGCGGCGAATTCGTCCAGCAGCAATCTCCCGCGTCCCGCGACGATGTCGTCGTCGTCCCTCGAGAGGCGGGTCCTGATCCCGCCGATATCCTCGTAGAAGGACGGCGAATCGTCGTCGTCGCCCCCCCTCCCCCCGTCGACGGAGGTAGGACGACAAGGGGGGGGGGAGGAAGACGACGACGACGACGACGGGGGGTGAGGAGGAGGAGGGGGGAAGAACCTCAACGCGCCGAAATCGTAGTTCACGTTCCGTTCGTACTTCCATCCCCAGGAGCGCATGCGCGGCCACATCGTCGTCCAGAACGCGTTAGTCACGATGCGCGTCTCCTCCTCCTCCTCCTCCTCCTCCTCGTCGTCCTTCTCCTCCACCTCTGCCGCCGCCGTCGTCGTCGTCATCGACGGATCCCTCGACAATCGTCCGGCATCCCGACACGAATCTCCTCCGACGCCGTGCCCGCGAGCAAATCGCCTGCCGTTCCTTGACGCGATGTCGACGGGATCGACGGGAGGGCGCCATTCCCATTCCTCCATCCGCGCGCCGCGGTTGTTTTTGACGTCGTCCGTAGTATTATTCGTCGTCGTCGGGAGGACGACGACCACGACGTCGCCGGGATGCGCTCCCGCGGGACACACGACGCCAACGACCACGGTAGTCGACGCGTGGTACGTTCCGGAGGATTCGACCTCCTCGACGCTGTCCCCCCCTCCCCCCGCCCCGACGAGGGGACAGCGGACGAGGAAGACCTCCCCCGGCGACGTGTCCGGGGGGACGATCGCCGTCCGAAAGTTGGACCTTTTTGTGCAGTTGTAGACAGCGGCACATCCATCCGACGATGGCAGCTGGGCGGAACCTTTCCCGTTGTCCTTGCCTATCACTACTTGGAGAGGTGAAAAATGTTTGAAGATTACATCACTCAAAGTCTTGT
>JALLAZ010000373.1:0-16500 GCA_036939755.1 Stephanodiscus triporus
TCCACTTACCCACGAGATCTTTTGTCAGATCGTCCAGGGTGGTCCTGTCTACCTTTCCGGTGATGTAGTTGCCCATTGTTGTATTAAAGCGTGTTAGTCGGTCTTTTGTGGGATGGGGACTATGCACGGCAAATAACTGAGCTTGGATGACAGTCTTTCTTGACTTGATGGAGAAGTACCCGTGGTGGTACCACATTGAGGGAAAGGCGACATATTCTCCAACATAGTTCAAAGACACATTGTACCACTTGTGGTCACATTCAGCCTTTCGTAGGAAACAGAAGTCGTCGCATTCTGGTGCAAATACGAGACCGTTCTTGTTTGTCTTTGGATCTGGCCATGGGCTGAGGGAATGGAGTGACTCTTCAGACGAAGAAGTTGGGTCGCTTGGGTAGCATAAGTTGACAGAATTGTCTATTCAGTAACAGAATAAAAATTGACATAAGATTTAACACAGTCGTTACTAAATGCATTTAAACTAAAAGCACTTAAACACTGAAGTAATTTACCGTGGGGAAGTATCTCGTTGTAGGTCTTAATTCTGACATTTATGGTTGTTCTTGTGGCAGCATGAGCTGCACAGCCTGTTGGCTTTCTTGCATTTACACTGGTTTGTTGTGCATTCGCCCCTACATGCGCAACTTATCATTCCCTGCCCCCCAACCGATGATACGAAACGGCCAGCCTGTCTCTCTGTTATCTTCGGCGACAATCGATAGTTCTCAAAAGCCTCTCGCAGAGCGTGTAAGTCAATGACGTTTCGGCCACTGATTTCACAGCATGGTACACATTTACGCGGTGGAGGAGTCCGTGCTTCACCACAACTCGGCACGTGGAATTCAGTTTGTTGGTAGAAACTACAACGCCGATCAGGTTTCCACCATCAACCTTTGTACAATCAACATCATCAAGTGTCACAAGAACAACATCCCCTGTCTTGATCCCCAATTCTGGAGATTTCTTCAAAATATGTCCCCTAACCGCGAGTGCTTTCTTGGTCATATTTGCAGCTGCTTTCTTGCTAAGGTCAGCAGAGTACTGTACATTTGACCTCAATTGGCAACCCTTTAATTGGGGGAGCTTATTTCTCAGCTTTTAGGAGGGCCACGACCAAACTTAATAGTTTATACCACCCCCCATTGAGTCGAGGGTGGTATAAACTGTCACCGGTGTCGACCCCATGGGCAGGGGCCATGAAATAAGCTCCCCCAATTCATGTGTTTGGGTTTTGAGAGAGGTGTGATAATTTAAATTTTTAAATTTTTTACCAACAAATATGAATGAAAGCCAGTAAATGCACCAACCTTCTACCAATCATATCTTGGTCAGTTTACATCATCAAACCATGTCCCAAGTGGGACTTCCTATTTTTTCGACCTTCCCTACAATATCTAAGCGGGTTTGAGGTTGGAATTTTTGATATTTAGAAACTGAGTTGCCAATTGAGGTCAAACGTACAGAACTTGTTCCCGCCGGAACTAGTGGTTAAGATTATTAAGATGTTAACGGTTCCTTTCGGACTTTAAAATTTCCAGATTTTAGCAATCAACACGGCGGCTGCCGGGGCTGATGCAGTGCAAACACTACTAGTCCTGGCTTCATTGTTGGCAGAGCTTAAGACCTCAGCTACATCTTGAGTTAGACCAAGCTCCAATTCAAAAAGCCTGTCTGATATCCCAACAGTTTTAGCAAGAATAGAGGCCTGTAACAAAGTTGGCAAAGTGATGCATAGTGCATAAATCATATACATTATTGCACACCCAATTTATGGGCAGGCACTGAGGCACTGCCCAAATACAAAGGATGCCTGCCACTTTTCAATCTATTACATTTTTGGTAAACAATTTTTGGATGTAGCTTATGTAAGGTAATGGAATAGGCTACCATTTTTGTCACTTATTCAAACTAATTCGATCGTCGATTCTCAAAATTGTAATGGCAGCCTCCGTTGCAAACCTCAGGCTCTTGATTTTGGATATCGCCGGCTCGACCACCCCGGCGGCGAGATTGTCCCTAATCGTTCCCTCGATCAAGTCAAGTCCCATGAACTTCAATCCATCATCGGACGGATCCTGGCTGTGCTGTCCCTTGGCGTGTACGGACCTCAGCCTCGCGACCAATTCGGAAGCGTCCTTGGCCGCATTCACCGCCAACGTCTTGGGGATCACAAGGAGCGCGTCGGCGTACTCCTGGATGACCATCTGCTCCCGAGTCTCGATGGTGTCGGCGTAATCGTCGAGGTAGACCGACAGCGCGGCCTCCGCGGCCCCGCCCCCGGGCACCAGGGTGTTGCTCTCGAGCATCCTCTTAACGACGCAAAGCGAATCGTGCAGCGCGCGGTCCATCTCGTCGAGCATGTACTCGTTCGCGCCGCGGAGGACGATCGTCGACGCGCCGTGCCCCTTGCAGCCGTAGACGTAAAGCATCTCCCCGTCCCCGATGCGCACCTCTCGGACCGAGTCACACCCGCCCAGGCACTCTGCGTCGAAGGCCTCGTTCCCCTCCATGTCCGCCATCGTCGTCACGACCCGTCCCCCCGTGGCCTTGGCCAGGCGCTTGAGATCCTCCCTGTTGCACCTCCTGGCGCAGATGATCCCAGCCTCGACGAAGTACTTCATGCACAAGTCGTCGACGCCCTTGGTCGTCAGGACCACCCTCGCGCCGGTGTCGATGATCTTGCGTATGCGCTCCTTGGTGATGTCCATCTCGCGCCTCTTGATGTTCTCGATCTCGGCGGGGTCCTTGACGATGACCTGCACGCCCATGCCCATCCGATGCCTCTGCAGGTTCATGTCCAGCATCGCGATCTTAACGTGCGCGCCGTCCGCCGACGATTCGACGAAGGTGGGCATGCCCTGCGCCGCCCTCATGGCGTTGATAGCGAATCCACCGTCGATGAGATTCGACTCCATGGACGACTTCCCGTGCGCCTTCAGGATGTGTATGGCCGACAGGGGGTACTTGTACCGCTGCTTCTTCCCGCCGCCGGTCGTTGTTCCCCCGGCCGAGGCCGAGGCCGACGTCGGCTCCTCCGCGAGGCGCTCGCCGCCCCCGTGGCCGCCGCTCCCCATGGCGTCGTACCCTGCCACGTCCGCGGCGGTGGCGTTCATCTTGACGCTCTTGACGGCGTCCACGGCGAGCCTGGAGAAGAAATCGGTCTCCCTGCCGATGATCTTCGATGACATGGACGTCCTGGCGGCGTTGATCAGGTGCTCGTCCCCGAGCTCGGAAACGTTGACGACCATCTCTTTCTTGATGTACGACACCGCGGCCTTGAGCGCCATGCGATAGCCGGAGATGATCGTCGTGGGATGTATGCCGTTCTTCACGAGGTCGTTCCCACGACGCAATAGCTCGGACGCGATGATGACGACGGAGGTGGTGCCGTCCCCCACCTCCTGATCCTGGAGCTTGGCGAGGTCGACGAGGACGCGGGCGGCGGGGTGCTCCACCTCGAGAGATTTCAATATCGTCGCGCCGTCGTTCGTGATGAGGACGTCGCCGATGTCGTCCACGAGCATTTTGTCAAGGCCGACCGGGCCGAGGGACGTCTTGACTATGTTCGCCACGGCGAGGGCCGCCGTGACGTTTCCAACGCGGACGTCTTGGCCGGTTTCCCTCTGACCGTTGATGAACTGCATTTGCGCGACCGGAATGTTGGAAAAGGGGGGGAATGAGAGTTGAGAGTTGAGAGTTGAGCATCGGCATCGGACCACAACATCATTTCCTAGGAAGTCGGCAGCGGCGGCGGCAGATTGGCGCCGAAATCAAATCGACCGCATCGAAGTTCTTACCAGGCCCGAGCTAGCCGGATTCGGAGCTGACATCTTGGCGTTGTCTTGTTTTTGGTTTCGATTACGAAAATGACAACCCGTCGTCTTCGTGGCGCATGCTGTGTGGGAGCGGAGGAGGAGCAGGGCAGGCGAGAAGAGCGACGAAGAGAGTACCTAGTTCTGTCCTTGGTTTGCGGCTCAAGCTTCGTGAAACCTCGTCAAATTGCACTACTCGTAGGAAAAGGAGTACGTTTCCACGGCAGTTTCTTATCGTATCTCTTTTCTCACGAAGCTAGAAACTGGCTCTCCCCTCCCTCCGCACTGACTGACCTCTGACGTCCATTTTGAACAAAAAGCCGACGACGACGATGAGGGCCTTTTCCACTCTCGTTCTGGGAACGGTATTATTCGCCTCCCAAAACGGCGCCGAGGCCTTTTCTCCCGCGGCACGGACCAAGGTCCTCAATGATCTGAAGGAGATGAGAATGTCCGGGGCGGGGGGGGCCGCGGCGCCGGATTACTACGTCGAAGGTGAGTCAATCACATGCCGCTCGCGATTGATGTCCTCTCCTCTCCACTTGGAACTGTTCGTTACATGATGTCGCGCCGATTCATGGTCAATGGCAAGCCATCCCTTGTCGCTTGGACATTGTTTCGAGATATTTTTTGTATCAAATCATCTGAGTTTCCGTCGGTTTGCCCCCTCCCTCACCTCATCCGCCACACACCTCTTCGTCATTCCCTCGCACATCGAATCCATTGTATAAGGAGCAAACATCGGCCCGCCTCCCGATCTACCCTCGCTCCTGCTCCACAACCGAATCGTATACATCGGCATGCCGCTGGTTCCGGCGGTGACGGAACTGGTCATCGCGGAATTGCTCTACCTCAACTACGAGGACCAGAGCAGGCCCGTTACGATGTACATTAATTCCAGCGGCACGACCACCGCCTCCGGGCAGGCGGTGGGATTCGAGACCGAGGCGTTCGCCATCGCCGACGTCATGAGGTACATACGTCCGCCGGTGAACACCGTGGCCATAGGGCAGGCGTTCGGCGCCGCGGCGATGATCCTGAGCATGGGCCAGAAGGGCGGGAGGGCGGCGCTCCCCAACGCCACGATACGCCTGAACCAGCCCAAGTCGCAGGCGCAGGGACAGGCGTCCGACATCGCCATCCGGGCGCGGGAGGTGGCGCACAATCGTAGGACGTCGTGCGAGCTCATCGCGCAGGCGACCGGGAAGCCGCTGAGCGTGGTCATGGACGACTGCCAGCGCGTCAAGTATTTGCAGCCGGACGAGGCCGTGGAGTACGGTCTTATCGACAGGGTCATTAGGAAGGAGGATATGTCGCCCCTTATGAAGCCGTCATTTATGGCCGCGCTTTAACAAAATTTGGCGGTGTGGGGGAGAGTGCGCCATTTTTGTAGAATTTCATACATCATAAAATTGACGAACTTTTATGGGTAGCCCCTCAACTTTAATCGATGTCCGCAATCGTTATTGAGTCCCAAGTTCCCGCTACCATCGCTGCTGCCCCAGCCTGCGAAACATTTGCATTTACCTGTTTCGTGGTCACAAATACCCTTGTCGGAACAAGTGTGCGAATCGGTACCAAGGGGGCAAGTCCGAAGAGAGCAATCGAAACCTTCGAAGCCCTCATCGCAGAGACAGCCAAAGATCCTGTCGGCATCCCATGTGGCAGCCCCGTTCGGATCGCTCCCGTAAACTACGGGGAGAGGTAAACCGCCCGCATCGTCGTGGTGCAATCCCAGTTCTCTCATGCTCAAACAGGTACCATGTCCGCTGCAGGATGGTTGCGATCCTTTTCTTATGCAAACCATGTATCTGAAGATTGACAATGAGTTGAGCTTGTAAAGTGGGTGGTGCGTAAATGAAAATCATCACCAACTCGAACTTACTCGCACGCGGCGCCAAAAAATCCATCGTTGCAGGCACATTCTCCGACAGAGCGATGACACACGCCCATATTGGAGCATTCGACTTCCTCGTCATGAGCAACATCATTTGCGCTGGGGTATCCAAACCATGCCAAGCCCTTCGTACGAGTTATGATTGATTGTTCGTGAGTTTTTAATGGAAGCGAGATGGAAGACAACTGTTGTGAATTAAATCGGCTCACCTTTTCACAAGTCCTAAGGCTGCAATCGCCCCCGGTGAAGCTCTCCTCGCAGGTGCAGCGCTTAGTGATGGGATCACAAACGCCATGATCGGAGCAGGGAGGTACGCCAGGGCATGTGGATATGGGAGACGTTACCGCGTGCCCACAATCTCCGCGGTCACCACTCTCACCGTAGCCATTGCTGCCCGCATATTTATCGCCATTGGTATCGAAGCATTTGCACTGAAAAGATGTATGATGTTCGTTAGCAAGTTGGATATCAGCAACTTGTTCCAAATAAATGTAAAAACCTACAGTTCCCGTTCGTTGATCACAAATTCCACGGTTCGAACATTCGTCATTTTCCTTATCCCCCTGAGTGTGAAAGTATTCGATGCCATTGTGGTCTTCCAGCATACCGAAGGAGTCGTCTGCGGCAATCTCAACAACTGACGAGGGCTCCATGCCAAAGCTCTCCGCTACCAAAGGTGGGCTAAAATTTGTTGCATTGAGCAAGAAGATAATCAGTGACGCACTCCAACGATTCCAACGCGAAGTTTACTGGTTCATTACTCACAGCGGCCCGAAGTTGGAAGTGAAGGTTATGCTCACAATATTGTCAACGCCGTCGTTTCGGCAGAGCACGCTACCCGCGGAGTAGGTAATGTAAACCGACTCGATCATCGGTATGGACTCAAGCGCCCTTTTCAGCACCGTGGTTGAGGCACTGACGGGAATGCTCGTCGAAGGCTTGCCATCAAAATACAGTACTACTCGTCCACCAGACGAGTTATCAGCGGTACACCTCAGTAATTGAATTTCCTGTGCGGTCCCGGTTATTGTCAACGGATCATCGCCACTAGGGCAGACGCGTAGGGAACAGTCGAAACCTGCAATTGATGTTGTTGGTTAATTAGCGAATAGTGAAAGAGAGCCGAAGAGGCCGGCTTCTCACATGGTATGAAAACTTGCCTGCATATCCTAAATCGCAAATGCAGCCATATATCTTGTCGGCATCCCATTGATCATAGGTGTATCTCTTTGATTCGTGGTTACGTGTCGTTTCCGAGAGATGACGCATTGATACGCATTGTCCGTGGTAGCTGCAGTTCCTCTTGCACTTCGTCCTCTCGCAAGCCGCGCCCGTGAAACCAGTGTCGCACACACAATTCCCAGTGACGCAAGCGCCCCTACCGCTGCAAACGTCATAATCGTGAGCCGTGTCGGCCGCTTTGGCGACATCGCTGAACGCTCGTCCGGCTGGGCATGTCCGGATCGAGCAATCCCCACCGGTAAAACCATCGGAACATTCGCAAATACTCAATGAGTTACATTCTCCATTTTTGGAGCATTTGTTTGGACATCCAAGACAGGCGAGAGGACCCGATGATAGCAACGCGGATGCCGTCACGAATGAAACGGCCCTCATGGCAACTGTGCGAAGTCAGTTGGGAGGAGTTATATTATTATGGATGTTAAATTCACTCGTACTCTATTTTGGTAGATTGGTCAAAAAGCTTGGACGCGGTCTCCGACGAGGAACCGTTCCGTAAAAAGAAAAAAATCCGAAAAAAACTCTGCCAATTCGAATTTTTGAACGGATACGATAAAAACGGTGAAGGGACAAACGATTCTTTTTTGCCTCATTCTTCTCAAGGTAATTGTCCATCATCGCAAAACTGAATCGTCGTCATATACTTCACAATACCGCACACCCAATGACGTCCACGAGACACCAATGCGACAAGACGGAGCACAACTTCGTCGCCGACGCCTTCAATTGGGAACAGCGCGTGAAGAGCGAACTTGCCATATCGAGGGCGTGGTCGAAGAATTGGGGTGAGGTGTTCGCGCCGGACTCGCCCAAGACGAACGCCGAGAAGATAATCAAGCTGAAGGAGAAGATGGAGAAATTACCGGTCCAGGCGATGATATCGAATTCGCAATTGAGCTTCGCGCCGGTCGCGCCGTACAAGGATGACGGGAAGGATTGCAGGCGCAAGAGCACGACCTTCTTCGACGAGTAGGAAGGAAGGGGCGGCGGCGGCGGGGGAGGGTGGAGAGGGATATAGAATCCGACAAAATGAGTCGATTCCGAATCACGTCCGAAACGGCCCGGGAGGGGGATGACGGGGGGGATGGAGCCCCCCCCCCCCCCCCCCCCCATCTCCCATCTTCGCTTTTTTTCAATCGCCGAACTATCCCTCTACGGCAAGAAGGGCACCTTGATCCTACTCCAGAGCACGTAAGCGACGACGCACCAATATAAGGCGATGGAACAACGTAAAATAATCGCATCCCGAACGTCCTGCCTCCCCAATTTCCTCATCACGCCCCTCGCTCCCCTCATCGTGCCTCCCATGCCCACGTGCTCGTATTTCGTCTCGACCAGGAGGGCGCCGTCGTCGTTGATAGTCGTGTCGAGTGCTGTCGTTCGCTCGATCTCCCGTGCCATCATGTCCCTCGTTCGGAGTAGGGACGACGTTATGGACGCCGCCTGGTGGGCGGCGGAGAGCGCGTCCGGGTCGACGTCGGCGGCATGCCGCCGGTGGCGGTGCGACTTGGTGTTGTTGTTGTTGTTGTTATCATTATCCGACGGACGATGATGCCGTCGGGCGGGAACCGACGAGTCGCCGGCGAACCTTCGTCTTGTCGATGAGTAGTTGGACATTGACGCGGATGATGCCATGTGGTCGTTCGATATATCGCACAACGGTGCGGTGCGTTGTTGGGAGCTGAGAGAGAGCAACGTGGAAGAGTACCTAGGTAGATAGTGTGGGGTGGTGGTTCATCCTTCGCGTGGTATGAAATCCTCTGGGAAGAGAGACCCCAAATTAATTCCTCTTCGCTCCCACTCTCCCGCCATCCATCCAACTGAAAAAAGCTGACTGACGCGGTCGGTGTGGATGGGGCGGCGGGTGACGGAAGCGAGCTTCCGATTCCGAGACGAACTCATACATAATATTTAGTCTTCCCTCGTCGGCACTATTTCAAGTATCGAGTACTAGTGATCTCCCCCCCCCCGCCCCCACACGCAAAAGGACAATGCGGATAAACGGCATGATCCCCGCCCTCCTCGCCGCCGCCGCCTCGCCCGTGGCCGTCCGGGCCTTCGCCGTCCGTAACCATCGAGCTTCCTCGAGGGGTCTTGTCTCCCTCGCCTCCTCCTCGACGGGTCAGCGGCCATCAACGCGTCCACGGCAACGACAACGTCGTCGTCATCATCCGTGCCCGTCGTCGTCGTCGTCGCGCCTATTTTCCTCCTCCTCGTCGTCGTCCTCGTCGTCGTCGGCCTCCGAGGCCACTGGCGTCGGCGTCGGCACCCCCCCCACCCCCTTCGACGACGGAATTTCCCCCTTCCAGGTCACGACCCCCATCTACTACGTCAACGACCGTCCGCACATCGGACACGCGTACACCAGCCTCGCGTGCGACGTGATCGCGCGGTACATGCGACACTCCGGGCGGGAGGTCTTCTTCCTGAGCGGGACCGACGAGCACGGGCAGAAGGTCGAGGAGACCGCGAGGGGGGCGGGGATGGAGCCGTCGGACTTCTGCGACATGATCTCGATGACGTTCCGGGACCTCCTGACGACGTTGAACGTGAGCAACGACATGTTCGTTCGTACGACGGAGGAGCATCACAAGGATGCGGTGCGATCGCTGTGGAGGACCCTGACGGACGCGGGCGCCGTGTACCTCGGGAGCTACGAGGGGTGGTACTCGGTCCGGGACGAGTGCTACTACAACGAGTCCGAGCTCGTGGACGGCAGGGCGCCCACGGGGGCGGAGGTCGCGTGGGTGAAGAAGGAGGACTCGTACTTCTTCCGGCTGTCCGAGTACGCCGATCGACTGTTGGAGCACTACGAGAAGTATCCCGATTTCATCGCGCCGGAATCCCGCAGGAACGAGGTCGTGTCCTTCGTCAGGGGCGGACTGCGGGATCTCAGCATAAGCAGGACCACGTTCGACTGGGGCGTCAAGGTCCCGGACGACGAGGGTCACGTCATGTACGTGTGGATCGACGCCCTCGCGAATTACATCAGCGCCCTGGGATACCCCGAGGAGGTCGGTCCGGGGACGAAATTCGATCGATTCTGGCCGGCGTCCCTGCACGTCGTGGGGAAGGACATATTGCGCTTCCACGCGGTGTACTGGCCGGCGTTCCTCATGGCCGCGAATTTGCCCCTACCGAGGCGTATCTTCGCCCACGGCTGGTGGACGAAGGACGGGGAGAAGATATCGAAGTCGCTAGGGAACGTCATCGACCCCGTCGAGCTCGTGGACAGGTACGGCGTCGATCCTACCCGATTCTTCCTAATGTCGGAGGTCACGTTTGGGAGCGACGGCGACTTCTCGGACGAGAGGATGGTGCACAAGGTCAACGCGAACCTATCGAACGAGCTCGGGAATTTGAATCAGCGCATAATGACGCTCGTTTACAAGAATTGCGACGGCGCCACGCCGCCGGAGGTCGGCGATTACACCGACGACGACGAGGCGATACTCGCGACCGCACGCTCGTTGCGCCATCGGACGGGGGCCGCGATATCGACCCAGTCGATCGACAGGTACGTCCAGCACATGATATCGATGGTCTGGGACGCGAACAGGTACATCGACGCCCAGGCGCCGTGGACGCTGAAGAAGACCGACGTCGGCAGGATGAGGACGGTGCTGTACGTGCTCATGGAGGTGATGCGACACGTGGCGATACTGTACCAGCCGCTGATGCCGGCGTCGTCGAACGCGATACTCGATCAGCTCGGCGTGCCATCGGACGAACGCGACTTCGTGCATTTGGGCAGGGGGGGTGCGAGATAAAGTTGGGGAGGGAGGTGATCAAGCCGACGGCGGTGTTTCCAAGGTTCGAGGTCCCGGTCGGCGCGGCCGTGTGAAAACGATATTCATACTTCAAACACTTGCGATAAATCAGAGTTTGGAAAACACGCTGCCCCGAGTGAAATGAAAATGGAAGGATATTGCAATCTTCTCATTGTGATTGAATTATACCTCTCAATTATTATACTGTTTGGATGTAGCAGATAGAGGACATCTCTGGGCGGCAAGAAGCTGTAATAATCTATGCCTAAATACCAAAATTTTTATGATGCGTTCAAAAAAATCCATTTTGCTCGCCTCCCTTGGCTTCTTCAGACACGCATGCTGCAGCAACCTCGCAGTCTCCTTGTTGATGTCCATCCTCGCAGCGCACTCCTTCACCGTGTGCTCGGTGCCGTCCTCGAGGCCGTATCTCAATCTCATGAGCGTAAGCTCGCGTTCCGTGAGGTTCTTCACCAATCCCGACACGACGTCGGCCCTGAACTGCGCGCGCTCCGCGAGGTCGGCGTCCGTGCCAAAACTCGAGCACGAACGCAGAGCCTCGTCCATGTCGCCGCTCGAGTGACCCGATCGGGTGGAGGAGGAGTACCGGTAGTCAAGGCTAAGGACGTTCGTGACGCACGCCATGCGATGCAGGTTCTCCTCCACGGACGACTTATCCATCCCGAGCCGGACCGCAAGCTCCTCCGCCGAGGACGTGCTCGGCCTCTTCCCCCCCCCCCGCGCGGCGCCGTCGCCGTCGCCCGTCTCGATCGCCATGTCCTCCCACGCCCTACGAACCTTGTTGTGTATCGCCTTCTCCCTGCTGGGGAAGGATATCACCTCGTCGAGCGAGTTCGAGTTGGAAAGCACCCCCTTGATCCATATGGTCGCGTATGTGCTGAAACGCAATCCCCTCGACGGGTCGAACAGCTGCGCGGCGCGGATGAGGCCGAGCGAACCCTCCTGTATCAATTCCTCTATCGGAACGCCGCGGTGTTCGGCCCTGCGCGCGTACTGCGACCTGACCACGGCTCGGACCGGGCCGACGTTCCTCGAAACTAGTTCCTCCTTCGCCATGCGATAGTCGGATATGAGCTTCCGTAGGTCGTTCGGGGTCAATCCGGCGAGTTTCGCCCATTCCCTCTTCGAGATGGGTACTCCCGAGCTAGAGGTCGATTCGTATTCCGCCCTGAGATTGTGCAGGCGCGCGCCCGACCGGATGGTACGGGCCAGGGCATACTCCCGCTCTCGGGTGAGGAGGGATCGTAGTGACCCCCCCCCATCATCATCATCGTCATCATCCCCCCCGGACGATTTCTTCGCCGTCCTTCGACGAATGACGCCTCTCGCGGGGGATGGGCGCTTGGACCTGCGCACGACCTCGACGTGCGGACCTGCGGGAGCGTTCGCGTCGACCACGACGACCGACGCCGACCCCTCCCCCATCGGCGGCCGCCGGGCCTCCATGCCCCCGCGACGGTCGGCCGCCTCCCTTCGCAGGATCTCCGCGAAGTCCACGTCCACGTCCGCTCCCTTCCTCATCTCGTCGACGAGACCGAGGTTGCGCCTAACCTCGGAGGCGAGGACGGCGTCCTCCTCCGCGACACGATCGTTCTCCTCCGCGCGCTCCTTGCCGTCCGTCGTAGTCGTCGCGGCACCGGCGGCCAACGACGACGACGACGACCGACTGCCGAGGCCTGCGATCGCGATCTCGAGCGAGGACGAGAAGTCGTCGTCGAACAGCGCCGCCACGAGCGCGTCGGCGTCGGCATCGGCGTCATATCGGCGGCGGTAATGATCCGCCGATGCCGGTTGTTTCGATTTACGTCCCAATCCGATGCCGTCCTTGCGCAGAACGCGAACGATCCCGTTCCGACGGACAGACGTCCTCGAGGACGAGGAGGAGGAGGAGGGGGGGGAGGAAGACGAGGACGTTTGCGGGAACGTCTTCGTCCTCGTCGTCGTCCCCTTCGTCGCGGGAAGGACGACCGTCGAGAGGCCGTGGCATCCCCATCCGTGGTAGTTTGCTGGGGACGACGACGACGACGACGAGGCCAATAGGAGACAGCACGGGATGACCAGGGCCGTCAGAGCGGGGTGGGGGTGGCGGCGCCGCCTCCTCGGCCTGGATGAGGCGTCTTCGCCGCCGCCGCAGCCACCGCGGGGCCGCCGACGGTCGTCGTGATTTGAAATGATGCGATTTGGCCGGTGGTATGCCGAGCTAGTGGTGGAAAAGGAGGCGTCCATGGTCGAGTGAGGGCCGCTCATTGTTTGATGTCTTGATAAAATAATGATAAGGCCGAGTTAATAATAATTTGTTGACTGGTCAACAATGCGTGCCACTTACAGGTCCTCGTCCTTGCCTCTGATCTGGTGTTGTTCTGGGCGCCAGCTGGCAAAAAAATACGGACTTTGTAGAGTAAAAAAACAACAAAAAGTGCGTGCGTTGCGGTCTGTTGTGGTGAAAGGCGACGTGTTGTGGGTTTCCTAATATCAGGTGTGAGTACCGTTTGCTGCTGACGTGATCACTACGACCCTCCTCAAGTCCCGCCTGTCTTAGGTCCTCCAAGGTCTGGCCTTGGTCCGTGAGCGGCGGGACTGAGATGGGGAAGGATTCGGGACTTGATGGTACCATATCTTTTTCTTTTTTCTCTTTTTTTCTTTTTTTGGTGTCACAGAAGTCATCTGCTTCTCTTGGAATATCAGCGAAGTGAGTGAAAAATGGGGTTCTCGTTGCATAATGTGTACTCTATGTTGTGGGCTCATTGATCGGAATCGTATGGTAGCCCCTGGGGATGGAGAGAATCTCAGTGCAATCATAAAACAACTACTTGCCCTTAAACACCACCCACCCACCCGAACATAATAGCCGCGGTTTGCAACATGATGACGTCGAAGCTCCTCGCCCTCCTATCGCTCCTGGCCTTGGGACGATGCACCTCCTTCTCCATCATCGATGGCGGATCTTCTCCGTCACAACAGCAGCAGCAGCATCAGCAGCAGCATCAACATCGCGTCTTCGTCTCGACTCCGTCCAGGCCCACGAACAAGATCGTGTCCGACCTGATGACGTCCCAGCCCCACCTGCTCGTATTGACCCCCCACACCCCCGTCGACGAGGCGATATCCGCCCTTCTCCGCGCGGGAGTGTCCGGCGCGCCCGTCGTCGAGCGCCTGCGCGACGCCGAGCATCCCGAGCGCAAGGCCACGCTACGACTCGTGGGCTTCGTCAGCTCGTTCGATTTCTTGCCCCGCGAGGAGAGCGGCACCCTCGTGATGTTGGGCGATTCCGACAACGAGGATTCCGAGACCGCGCGAAGGATACTCGGGGGGGAGGTGCGGGACGTCATGACGAAGAATCCGATCACGGTGACGACGAACGACCCGATGAAGATCGCGGCGGAGACCATGGCGAAGCACAGGCAAGTCGTCGGGGCCGCGTGATTACTTCTTCGGCGAACGGGCGAAAAAAAAAGAACATACGAGCGAATCATTAACCTCGTCCTCTCTCTCTCTTTCCCTCCCTCTCTCTTTCTCTCTTCTCCCCCACCCCATTCGCACGCCCCCCTCAATTAAATAAACGAAAACACGCAGATTGCACGCTCTCCCAGTGGTGGACGCCAAGCACGGCAACCTTGTGGGGATAGTCACGGCGAAGGACGTGATGCGCGACGTCATGAAGATCGCGAGCAAGGCGCTGCCGGCGGAGGACGCATTCTCGCAGCCGATGGCGAACATCGTCACGGATTTCCATCCCCCCGCGGGCGATGCTACCATTGGGGTTTGAAAACCATGTTTTTTTCGGGGGGGGGGGGGGGGGGGGGGGGCGAAATCTTGGTTCCTGTGTGTGCGACGAGGAGGGTCGTCACTCGCGTTAACTACCACATTGCGCAAACTAAATACAATGCCCCTGTTGAATCTTGAGTGAATTTTCAGAGCCAACTCTGCCGATGAAATTAATCCGGAGAGCTCAATTCACTCCGAGTCACACGAAGATTGCTTTCTTATATAACATTAGTAATCTGATTGGAAAGTTGCTACTCCACAACATTACAATAAAAGAATCAGTAAACGATTTGCCGCTCCCGGCGTTGCAGTGCGGCAATTGTGACATCTTCTGCCTTCCAGCAATAATTGCGTTGGTGTGTGCGTTAAGGATTCTTCCTGTCCCCTTTCCCGACCTTGCGTTTTTGTAGTTAAGTCGAGTACTTCTAAGGATGAGAATGATGTAGTATCTATCATTACTAGAGTAGAGTAAGGTGCTAAGCGCCGCCGCTATCGTTATGGGGAAGCCGAATTGATCGAATATGAACTACACCCTATCATCATCAGAGCATAATGTTGGATCAAAATGACAGCGACGGAGAAGATGGCTTTGAGGAAAGGTTAGAAGTCGCAGAAGTGGAGGAGGATGAGGAGGACAATGAGAGTGGTCTTGAGTTTTCTTCCGATGATGACAGCGGAGTAGGATATGATAAAAGTGACGACGAGGATGACTACAATGACTGGAGGGAGGAGGAGCTGGAGCTATTCGTGCTCACTTTTCATAAGGGTAACTATGACGATGACATTGAAGTTGCTTTAGGCAGAAGTGCGGATCAGCGTCTAAGCACTGCAACCCAACGTGCGGCCATCGATCTTTATATTAAGCCCGCTGATTGGGTGGAGAGGAATGGGATTGGATTAGGAAATGTAAAGGCGCGCCTACAGGAGATCATACACTCAGTAGAGGATGGAGGCACTATTGATCTGATATTGCATCATTATCCCTCACACAGGATTATTAGGGAGCCCGTAGTTTGGCACGACCCATCCATTGATCCATATTGGGAGCAACTTACAGCTGCATTATTTCACAATCATGTCAATATCCATATAACCAACATTTTGATTCAAAACATTGAAATGCGAAAAGAAACTGTTGCCACCTTAGCCAGGAGCATTCGTGAAGGAAGAGCCATCGATTTAATAGAAGATGTCAAATTAATCAACACCAACCTTTGTAGAGTAGAGAGGGCATTGTATTGCTATCAACAGACTGGTTCTNGGGGCGGGGGGGGGGGGGGGGGGGGGGGGATACTCACCGTGATGATTCGTCAACCTTGATTGATATGAGTAATTGCTTTTAGCACTACGTAAGTAGGCTACCGGTGGGGTCATCTTTTCATTGATTGGCCTATTGTAGAACCATGCTCCTTATCCTAAGCATATTCGATTTTGCCCATCAGCCTTTGTTGAGACAAATAATAATGCTGCATCCTGACAATTGGCCTTCCAAGTAAATAAATTCTGAGTAGTCGTAGCCGAGTTATCACCCCCAATTTCGGCCGTGTAGTATTGGCTCGGCTTCTCCCCAAAAGTAGTTCAATGATGACGTAAGGTATTTCATTTGATTCCTATCCAGCTGCTGTCTTGGCAGACTTGACATATAAGAGCCATGTTTTCCTTGGAGGCGGTTTATCTCTAATTGATTTACTATCACTCCTTTTTGATGCAATTTTCATATTATACTGTTTGGACATAGCAGATAGATGATATCTCTGGGCGGCAAGAAGCTGTAATAATCTATGTCTAAATACCAAAATTTTTATGATGCGTTCAAAAAAAAGGATTTGCCTCTCTAAGCCACCGTCAACAAATATTCCTGCAAACTCTCCATGTTGCTCGCCTCCCTCAGCTTCTTCAGACACGCGTGCTGCAGCAACCTCGCAGTCTCCTTGTTGATGCCCATCCTCGCAGCGCACTCCTTCACCGTGTGCTCGGTGCCGTCCTCGAGGCCGTA
>JALLAZ010000374.1:0-21919 GCA_036939755.1 Stephanodiscus triporus
GCAACAGCATCTGTGTACGATCCGCCCTTCCAACCCTCTGCCGAGGATAGCCACATTGGCTTGAATTGCTCGTGCAGCTGCAAGACAGTGCTATCCACCGTCGACACGGCATTGGTGGGTGATGATCCCTCACCCTGTTCCTCATTCTCGATGTAGTATTCTGGTCCTGGTTCGACGACCGGGACGAACGAGTGGCTATCCTCGTCTACTTCTTGTGCTGGTGCATTCTCTGCTTCTCCTTCTTCTTCTTCTCCTATTGTTGCAGATGCGACGTTCATCTCATCATCCTTGTTGTCTACGTCTTGTATAGCATTGGCACTGACGGGTACATTCTCTACTTCTCCACCTCCTTGTCCAGAAGCAGGCTTAGCGTCGGTGATATCAAAAGAAGGTATTCCTACGCAGCACATGATGTGACTGGTGACGTCGACGAGTTCCGCCACCCCCTCGTTATAATCGAAGGTGTCCACCATCTTCACATCTTGCGTGCACACTTCCTCGCCGCCCAAGTGGATCCACGTCCCCCTCTTCAGTATCGGACTGCGCTGCAAATTGTCGATCGTCACCGACAGCGCCGCGGGGGGCTTGTTAGGTCCCATGGGACACATCGCCTCGTACGGGCACAGCGTCATCGGCCGCTCTGTGATGAACGACTTTATCACTGAGCAGAATTTCATCGCCTCCTGGTAGGACGACCCTTGCCAGCCGGTCGCACGATCGAACCACTGGGGCTCGTACTCCTGGTAGGACGCCGTGGTATCCAAACTATGCCCTTCTTTTCCATCACCCAAGTTTTCCTTACCCTTCTCTTGCTCCTTCTCTTCTTGCTCTAATAGTAAGGATATCAATTCTGTCTTCTTCTTTTCTTCAGCCAATACAGCCGAATTGATCTCTGAGTTGTTTGACCCGTTTCCTTTGTTATTGGACGACACCATGACGGAGACAATAATCAGGACGAAAATAATTGAGCCTAACGCCGTGAATCTCTTGAGCTTCTTGTAATTGTAACTGGGGTGAGTGTAATGATATTTCTTTTCGTACGATGAATCATCTCCAAAATCATAATCCGAATTCTTCGAAATTATATTATTGTTAGAAGCGGTCGATGAGGAGTTATGGCTCCAATCATTCAATAAAGGCTGCGCGCGGCGGGACGAGGTCCTGGATGACGTAGACGAAAACTCGGATCCAACGCTGTTCATTCTCTCAACGACTGATGCCGTGGACGACGACGACAATCCAGTAACAAATTTTCCAAGCATCATCTCCTCGTCATACTCCTTCTCCGAGACAAAATCGCGATAGCTGCTCATCAGGCTCGAAGTCCGTTCCGCCAATTTTATGGAGGTGTCGGCGTCTTTGTCTTCGGCAAACGAGCTGTCGAGCCGATTCTCGTCCGCGCGCCTGCGCTCGAGGGGATTGGTGTTGGGGACATGGTCGCCGAATGACGTCACGACGGATTCGCCGGAGATGAAGGCGTTGAGGGACATTATGTAAGTCTACACTCTTGATGTTATCGCCGTCGTCAAGTGGTGGTTGCATAAAGATATGTAAAAAGTTCTGCTTTATGCTGCACAAGGTGCAAGGTGTTGTTGTACTATGGTGCCATAGAGCTGGTTACTGGGCTGGTCTCAGGCGGGATTGTATCTAGTCGTTTTGTGGGCCCATTTGTTTTTTCTCTCAGTCACGAGCAGCACCACGCTCCCGCCATTTACTCTACGAATTCCGAATTCCTTTTTTGAAGAACTCTTCCCCCGGCCAGCCAGCCCCACGAACTGAGGAGTCGACAGGTTTGGCACGGTCAGAGTTCAAGGGAGGGAAGACGATCACGTCGTCGAGAAGAACGGGGGGTGGCGGGGCGGGATTGCCCCTTTACGGCGGCGAAGTCATGTGCACGTGGGTGGGAGGGTCAACGCCACGATCCACGATCCACGATCTCTCCGTGTGTGACCGGATGACGGACGGAGAAACGTAAAAACGCCATTGCGATCAGCGGTCTTAAACTGATATTGGAAGCAGCGGGAGCGGCGGAGGTGGGAGAGATAGCGGCCGCTTCTCACTCGCCGCCACCTGGATCACGTGTTGATTGTCCCTTAGGCGAATGTCCATCGCAAGTTCTACGGTGTGGCGAGCATGGGGTTCATGTTTGCACTCGCATTCGCGACCTGCACTCGCTTTGGCGACGAGAAGATCACGGGGTGGAAGGTCGTGAGGGTGGCGCTGTGTTTCGTGGGAGGGGTGGAGAACGCGCGGACGAACGTGGGCGCATCGTCGGACGGCGACGACGAAGATAACGACGATGGTGGAAGGATGGAGACGGAATGGTTCGCCGCCGGAGGAGCGGGCGGCTTGCATCAATTACGTTCTTTGTTGAGTCTGGCAAGTTGTCAACTACAGCACGCCGCCGACGTCGGGTCCCTGCTCGGGGACATCGCGGGCCTCATATCCGTCGTGAGCTAGGGTTAATTTAGGGCGCTCAACTTTCATCGGAAAGGTCGGTATTACTGGCAAAAAATGCTTTGTTATTGGTGGATGTTTCCACTATGGTACTGTTGCAAGGTAGAGAGTATATAAAAAGGGGACTGGCAGTTGTCGCTATGGGCTATGGTGACGGCAGGCAACGAAGACGCGACTTGAGGGTTGAGGGTACGACGCAAAAAGCAAAGCAGGCTCCTTGATCAATGACTGGCGGATTTGATTCATTCGTTCCTGTTTTTTTGGATTTTGGATTGCTTTTTCCCCGGATCTTCTTTTTAAGGAATCCGTGACGACCTTCTGGTGCGTTCTCCTGTCGTGAGTCTGCTGAAAATTCCTCAAACCAGACTCGGCTCTTTGCGCGCCCGAAACAACACTTAAGGCGATACCTCCTGCGCTTGGTTTGATCAAAATCCTGGAACTTGGACCAATCAGAAAACGATGAGCATGCAAAAAAAGCAGAACAATACGAAGCACAGAAAGTTTGCATTGTTACCAGTTCGCCCCTAACTCTAAACATTCCCAACCAGGTGAACCTATCAATAATCATAGTTAGGCTCGTCATTATCATTCATGATGTTAACTCACAATTGGAAGAAGGGGTTTCTTGAGGGACCAAGTAGCCCTATTGTTTCAGAGCTCTTCTACAAGGTTTCTTCTCCAAAAGGATGAAAGGCCTTTTGATGAGTAACATCAGCACCGACTCGACCACTTCACTGCAATCGCTTCTGTCTTGAACGCAGCCGTCATTGCTGATCTTTACGATTCTTGCGCCGCCGGCTAAGGTGCAATAAATAACGTTCATGGTTGTTGCTTCTTTCATCATGACTCTCTTTTTGTTCTCCATTCGATGAGTTTCCAAAAAAGGCTCTCGGAAATTCTGAGATCGCCAAACGACTTCTCCGCCCATATAATGTACATGATCCCACTGTGAGTCGCCAACGCCATGGCCCCCACCATCACACGTGCACACATCCGCGTGAAATTTCGCTGACGCCTTTCGGCCTCCATGGATTCGCTCGACTTGCTTGAGCGAATGCCAGACATGCTAGTGTCGACACTGTCCACGACAGAACGACTTTTGAACGTTTTGTTCCCATTGCCATACTCAGCATCCAAGAATACAACTCAGTATTGCTTACACGGTAAGAACGTAGGTTTTCAGAATACATAAGTGAGCAGCATCATTTCAATTGAACAATTTGGTAGGACCCAACACTGATTTTTCCGATCCCTCTAAAAACCCCGGCTGTACCTTAAAATATGTGGATGTAGTCAGTATGACAAGACCCTAAAGAGATAACAATATTGTTTGACTCGGGGATTATTTTATTCCGTAGCGTTCTCGATAGCATTGGCGATGACATCCATCTCCTCCTTGCTCATTTGAGTTTCAGGAACAGCAGGACCATCTGGTTGCCTGCTTTCCATCCTTCTACCGCCGTAATCTCGTCCCCCACCCCCCCTTGGCTTTACCCCGCGTGCCTCCAGCACAGCCTTCCGACTCAGCTGATGCTGGCCCTTCTTGTTCTTGCCGAGGTAAATCACTGTCAGCAGAGGGAATCGAGGCGAATGAGAAGGGAAACCAAGTGTGTTCGATATGGATGGAAAACTGTGACAACGAAACGACTAAACATACATCACTTTGGTTCTTACCTTCCAGAGTTTCGGTGTTCATGCCCCGCACGAAACCCTCGCAGCTTCGAACCCTTTCGATGTGAAGGTCCGAAACGTGGCACAAACCCTCCAAACCCGGGGTGGAGCCGTCCTCTGCTCCCGGCAGTATCTCCAGGAAGACGCCGAATTGATGTATGCCAGTTATCTTTCCTGTGTACGTCTTCCCCTCCTCGGGGGCGGTACCGACATACTCCGGCCGAGGCTGCAGCTCCCCCCCCGCTCCTCCTCTGCCCCCCCCGCCACCACCCCTGCGACCGCCCCCGCCAGTCGACGATGTCAGCGACACGATCATCTCCTTCGCCTTCTTGATCTGTTCCATGTCGAATCCCGATAGTTGCACCTCGCCGTTCTCTTCCACGTCTATGTTCGTCAACCCGAAGTCCTCGATCAGCGCGCGTATCTGCCTACCACCAGGTCCGATGACCTTCCCTATCGAGTCCTCCGATATCTTCATCTTCATGACCTTTGGCACAGTCGACGGCAATTCCGCCCGAGGCACACGCAGCGCCTTCTCCATCTCGGAGAGTATGTGCAGCCGTCCGACCTTCGCCTGATCCAGCGCGCGCTTCATGGTCTGCAACGTCAGTCCCTCGCACTTGATGTCGAGCTGGAAGGTCGTTATCCCCTCCCTGTTCCCCGCGACCTTGAAGTCCATCGTCCCGAGCGCGTCCTCGGTCCCGAGGATGTCAGAAAGTATGACTGCATTGTCGTCCGTGGCGACGCCACCCCCGTCCCTTTTGTCCTTCAGCAGCATTCCCATGGCGATGCCCGCGATGGGACTCACGATCGGCACGCCCGCGTCCATGAGGGCGAGGCACCCCCCGCATACCGATGCCATCGAGCTCGAGCCGTTGCTCTCGGTGACGAGCGACTCGACGCGTATCGCGTACGGGAAGTCCTCCTCGGACGGCAACGCCGGCAACAATGCCCTCTCGGCTAAATTTCCGTGTCCGACCTCCCTCCTCCCGGGCGCGCCCACCCGTCCTGTCTCGCCGACGCAGCTCGGGGGGAAGGTGTACTGGAGGTAAAATCGCTTTTGCTCCATCCCGCTTATCCGATCGATCTTCTGCCTCATCCCCGAGTCGCCGAGGGTGGCCGTGGCGACCACCTGCGTCTGACCGCGCGTGAACAGGGCCGAGCCGTGCACTCGCGGGAAGAGTCCGACATCGGCGTCGATGGCGCGTATCTCGTCGAGTCTGCGGCCATCGATGCGCGTCGACTTCGAACTCGCGAGCTCGTACATGCGCCTGCACATGAGGTCCTTCAATTCCGACTTGATCGCGTACTTCTCGTCGGGGTACAGCGCCTCCATCTCCTCCATGACCAGGGACGAGAGCGCCGACGTGGCCGCGGATTGATCGGCCTTCGATCCTGGTCCGCCGGACGAGTATATATCGTCGATCGCGGACGAGTACGACGACTCCATCGCCTCGCGCAGGCCCTCTGGGAATGGATCGATGCTGTCGTACTTCTTCTCCTTCCCCGCGACCTTCCCGAGCTCCTCAAGTCCCTGACATTGGATCCTGATCGCGTCGTGCCCGAAGGACACGGCCTCCACCATCAGCTCCTCCGGCAAGAAGTCGGCCGCCCCCTCGATCATTAGCACGGCATCCTTCGTCCCGGCGACGGTCAGGTTCAGCCGGCTGTGCTTCATCTGCTCGAGTGTCGGGTTCAGGACGAACCGTCCGTCGACGTACCCCACCATCGCGGCGGCCACGGGCTTCGACAGAGGCACGTCGCTCAGCCACAGCGCCGCGGCGCTCGCGGTGACCGCGAGCGGATCGCACGTCCTAACGCCGTCGTAGCTGAGTATCCAGCTTAGGAGCTGCGTCTCGTGCCTCCACCCGTCCGCGATGAGCGGCCTGATCGGCCTGTCGATGAGACGACACACGAGTATCTCGTGCTCGGCGGGACGTCCGTCGCGCTTGTTGAAGGCGCCGCTCGTCATGCCCGCGCTGCTGAAGCGCTCCTGGTGCTCGACGCTGAGGGGGAGGAAGTCGATGCCGTCCCGTCGGTCCTTGTCGCGACACGCGGTCGCGTACAGGACGGTGTCGCCGCGGGTCAGCGTGACGGCCGCGGACGCCTGCCGTCCGATCCGGCCGGTCTCGACGACGATGGGCTCGGGATGGCCCGGCTTGCCGAGGTGCATAGTCAGGGTGTGAACGGATCCGGATTCGGACGAGACGACCGCGAAGGACGGGGGGGGGACGTCCTCGAGGATCAGCTTGAAGGGCTCGGGACCGGCCGCCTCCGCTTCCGCGGCGACGTCGTCGACGGGACCATCGTCCTCCAACGTCGCCCCCTCTCCTCCCTCGTCCTCTCCTCCCTCCTCCTCGTCGTCGTCGTCGTCGTCGTCGTCGTTGTCGTCGACGACGAGGGAAGATATCGCCTCGGCGATGTCCGCGACCTCCTCGCTACCGTTGACGGTCGACGACAGACTCGACGACAACGCGAGGGGGGGAAGTCCCCCGCCGACGCCGACGACGCCACTACGATGACTCGTCGTCGACGACAGCGAAGCAGCGAAATGACGAAGAGGACTGCCGCGACGAACGATCGGGACGTTGACGAACGCGTCGATCCCGATGGGGGATTGGGAGGACGCGACTGCCAGCAAGGCAGCGGCGACTGCCGCCGGGGAGAATCGCATCGTTCGGCGGGGGGGGGATGGAATTGATGTGTGCGCTGTAGTCGACGTGAGTTGGACCCCCTTCTCTACTCTTATCTCTTATCGCAGGCTGATCCGCTTCTCTACAGTGGTGAGGATGGAGTGAGGAGTCAGTTTTAGTGGCGTTCCTTTCATTTTTTCGGCGTGATGGGATGTGTGACGATTGTGCCGGCAAGCTATTTCCCGCCAAATGAGACCTCCTGATGCCGCAGGTTTATCTTCACTCAAAAATCTTGAGTGTCAAGTTGCTGAGCCATCACACGTGTAAGCCAGTTCACTACTATATTTACATGCATATATGGGATATTAATGGCAACTTGATATACCCCGGTGGAGACAACAATTCAGACAAAGGGATGGTATGCGTCGAGCTCGCTAACATGTCAGAAAAAAGCATACGCGTTGAATATGGTTCATGCATCAAAGGTTGTGTGGACAATCAAGAGGATACATGCACGTTTGACCACATGGATGTCCCTGAGGGGCAAATTGCAGGAGATATGATTGCTTTGCAGAGCGCTCAAAACTCATGGATTCTCTGGTAGACAGTGCCCTTGTCATTGAGGTCAAAATGAAGCTGGTCGATCCTACCAAAGCACCCCCACCACTCATTCCCGAAAATCCATTGGCGTGCAAGATTATTCAAGGCATGTTTATGAATGAGAAATCTGCAGACATTGCGTTCAATGTGGGGGGAGAATAGTTCGAGAGCAATGATAGGAAGAACGCCAAAATGTCTTTGTCAGTTACATTTCCTGCTCACCGGATCATATTGAGAGAATGTTCGCCTACTCTCGCTGAACTTTGCGGACCAGAAGGGGACAAGATCACTTCGATCAAAATTCCTGATGTGTTTTTCATCACATGCTGTATCACTTATACGGGGGCAGAATTGCATATGATGGCATGAAGTCCCATGCCAAGGAGATTGTTGATTTGGCTGAAAAGTACGGAGTTGTCGACCTCGAACTTGAGGCAGTAGCTGTTCTTGTCAAAACAACTTTTAGCAGAGAAAAGTTGTTGGATCTTCTTCTTCATGCAAAGTCGGAGAATTGCACTCTCTTGAAAGAAGCAGTGCTGGATTTCATGCTAGCGAATGCGGTTGAGGTCCTCAAAAATATATCATTCAACGATGCTCCTGGGGCATTTATAAGCGATGTTTTGGCAGCAACAGTGAGGGGGTCAAATAAATGCGGAACTGATGATTGTTATGACAGTAAGAGAATAAAAACCTAGAGTATCATAGTAGCGAAGGCGCATCTATTTATTATTTCAGAGACAGGGGCAGAAAGCGTTTCAATAAAATCTTAGACGCTCTCTTGAAATACTAGAGTAGACATCATTGTGTTCTCTGTATATTTGACTTGACACATCTTGTGTCTCAATATTTCACTTGGGGCCGTCACAACCGAGACAAAGGATCCAAGAAAGTTCGATCGTATCGCTCTTCGCGCAAGGTTGTTATGTCGCTTCTTTGGTGCTCTCCTTGACTGCGTGCTTAGCGACCGACTTAATAAGTTTTTTGGGGTCCACGACCCTACGTGCCGTCAGGGCAGATCGGCCGAAGTTTGTAGCCGCACCGGCGGTGTGCCTGCACAATTCCGCCGCGCTTTGTCCGTACTTCTCGGCTACGAAGGATGTAGCCTGCGCCTGTGCCGACTTGACTACCTTTTCATAGCATTCGGAAGCCCCATTGCCGATTTCTCCATACGAGAGAGTAGATGCCAACAAGAGAGTTCTTGCCTTATTTTTATAGGCAGAGTCGCCTTTCTTGATGGCGCAAGCTCTCCCGATTGAGCTACCCACGTAGTCCGATATCTTACCAGTAACTTTTTCCGTCACCGCAAATGTCTTTTCCGAGACTTTTCGGGTTGCCTTGGCGATCTTTATGCTGGATTGGCTAACCTTGACATCCTTGGTTTCCATTATCCCTTCTTTTTGCTTTTCACTATACGAGTCGATTTTCGACGCCCCCAGCTCACCAGCACTGACGAGGATTTGGGAAACCTTACTGGATGCCCAAAACATGGATCTCGATATGGAATCAGTAGGTAAATTTTCCGGATAGATAAGTTTGGAAGACGTTGTGGGTTTCTTCGAAGCCTCGCCCAGTGCAGTAGTCTCATCGTGGAACTTGGTTCGTGCAGCGAGCAAGGCTTCCACGCGCAGAACATCAGGTATGCCACATTCCGTCAAATCTATGACGATGCAATCCTCTGGGAGCATCAGTACAAACTCAAAGTCTGATGTTTTTTTCGTGGCGTCGTCGGCCATAACGTAAAAGAGAGCGTCGCCGCACTGGCCGACGAGAACAACGTCGTCGGCCGTCCCGGCGTCAGGATCGCGAAGAGTGAGCGTCCCGGACGCCAGCGGCCCGTCCAATGTTTTGCCAAATCGAGGGTGGACTTGGTACAGCGTTGCGTTCTTTATCTCAGCAAGCAGGGCGACGGCTTCGTCCGAACCAGCAGGAAAGTAGCCTTCTTCATTCGGGATAATATAGTGAAGCGGCTCGTTGACCAAGCCGCCATCGTTCGTGTGAGTCATTGGGGCGTTCTTTGTTGACGAAGACGACGCCATGGTTCGGTTGTGGCTTTTGGGTCTGCAGCATGCATGGGAAGGGGGGAAACGGTGTGCTCCGAGAGGGAGACGTGATCCAGATTCTGGATCCTACAAACTTTAAGTCCTTTGACCCGACTCACTATTGAACCTACTGTTGACCAACTTAGGAATCGTAAAAAATTGTAAGAGTTTGTTTTCTCAAGAGGACGGCTCGAGTCAAATGACGTTTAATTTGTAGGTAAGGAGGTGGCGAACATAACAGCGAAATAATATGCCTTGAAATGAACTGAAGACTTCCTCGTGACACAATTCAGGTGACATTGGTGATCTCGCGTAATGACCACATGCTGGTGGGACGTCATGACAATGTTTGCACCCAGGTTGGGTGAGGACCGTCGTCTGCGGTCTGCACGATGGGTACGACTATCTCTGACGCTCAACGACACCGTGAGTCGAGTCCGACGCGTGGGAAGGACGGTACGCCGTCGTCATCTCACGTCGGGGCGGACGGAGGCTACGTTGGCCATGGCGCGTACCCGACGTGTACGCTTGGCAGCCTATTGATCGTTCTAAGCGATGAAAACCACTCGTCGGCATGGCTTTCGTTTAGGCGTCGTGACCGATTCTCGACCATCCTGATCATGCAAGATGAAGATGCTTTGGGCGTTCCCTGCGACCAAAAAGAGTGGCGAATCGGGAAATCCTGGGGAAAACTCAAAATCGATTTTAAACAAAAAGACAATTCTTGTTGTCACAACACCTCGCAATGAAATTCAACGCCACATCCTTCTTGTCGAGCCTGCCCATCATCGCCAAACTCTTCGGCGTCGACTCGGACGAAGAGAAGTCATCACCCACGGCGTCGCCTTCGGTCGTCTCGACGACGTCGTACTCTTCATTCTCGCCTTCATTCTCGCCAACTGGAATTTGTGACCTCGAATGCAAGACCGATTTCGGTAAGTCCGCGTCTCGGCACTTAGAGGCATGCTTCGACCGCACTTGCAACTTAGGCCGACTCCCTCACCCTTGATCAGATTGTCCCAGTCTCTGCCATCGGACCAATCGTTACGATCCTTTTGGCACATGTGTAGCAGGCCCATCCAGTCCTTCGCCCTCTGCGGCTTGGACAGAGACACTGGCGCCCACGATATGCGAATGTACGGACCCGTCGATTATCCCCGACTGGTGCGAGGTGGATGTCCTCATCGATATAATGGAGACGCACGTTCTAGCTGCTCACGAGTTGCTGCCCCAGTGGACGAGGGCGGCATTTCACGATGCCGGGACATTCGATAAGGATGCAAACGTGGGCGGTGCGAATGGTTGCCTGCTGAATCATTTGCCGATGCGCAATGAGCCTGAGAATGCGTTCTTACACTTACCTCTCAACACATTGATGGACATAAAGAACGAGTGGGAAAATCACCCATCCACTTGCATCAAAATTTCTTCATCTGATCTTCTTCAGTTTGCCGCCTTTTTCGCGACAATACGGCAGACCCATAAGCCCGAGTCCTTGACGTCGGGAACACCCACGGTCGCTGCAAAGCGCGATAGGCTCAAGCAGTTCCTTTGGGGCCGTCAGGATGAGAGAAACTGCGATATTTTGTGGGTCGATAATCTTCCATCCAACCCATCGACGATTGGCGGGGGAATTCCTGGCCGTTGCACTGCCGCGGGGCGTGAGATAAAGACGAAAATGATGAATAAGAATGGTTTCACCGCAGAGGAAGCGACCGTGCTTATTGGCGCTCATACGATAGGGATGATTCGCAATACGTTTGGTCATGATTTTGCCGGACCGGTGAGAACAAACAAAAATATTTGTAGTTTGTATCCGCTCAACGTCTGAGTCTCATCATTGCTCTTAGTGGGTTGACAACGGGAGGGACAACGCGACACCTCTTGGTCCTGTCTTCGATAATTCATACCACGATTTCTTGGTCAACACGGTTGTCGAGAACAATGCCAATTCGTTTGCTGTCAATGTCGCCCCCTTTGACGATCCTCAGGGGATTTTTCCAAGTTGGTTCCGCGATTTCTCATCCGGCATTGATCACTTGGACACGGACCTCGCCCTCGCGTTCCCTCCCCTGAACCCCTCCCATCCTGACTTTAGTGTGTTCACGAGCAGCTTTGCCAATAATAATGATCTGTTCTTGGATAAGTTCTTTGCGGCATTGGAGAAGATGGGTCGGCTGGGTGTGCGAGCGAAGCTTTCGCCCGCCACCAAAAAATGTACGGATCGTTGTGGGAGACCATTTCAGACAGGCGAAGGTGAGCAGGCCGTGGAGTATCGATTTTTCTCGATTCCTTCTTTCAGCTGAAATGATCTCTTGCCTTCAGGAGGAGGACTGGGCGCCGCTGACATTCTCCGAATCGTCCAAAAGCTTGGAAATTCAACTGCATTTGCAAATGAGGCCATCTCCCAAGTTCAAGCGAAGAGGGTGGTCGAGATCCGCAAGTTGACCACACCAGACAAGCAACTGAAACCAACACCCAATCCGAGTCCCAAACCCACAACGTCACGACCGACGTTTTTTTTGCGTCCGACGCCGAAACCATCTAACAAGCCTGCTGTAAACACGCCTAGTTTCACGATGAAGCCATCTGAGAAGCCTATCGTTGTCAATCAGACTCGCACGCTGTTGCCAACGCCAAGTTTGACTATGAAGCCGGCGGACAAGCCTATTGACTTCAATCAGACGCTGACAATCATGCCGTTCACGGCAAGGCCGACGCCTAGCTTCACGATGAAGCCATCTGAGAAGCCTATCGTTGTCAATCAGACTCGGACGCTGTTGCCAACGCCTAGTTTCACGATGAAGCCATCTGAGAAGCCTATAGACAAGCCAGAGTGAGGCGATGGCGGAGCACAATAAATATACTAGATGTTATTCACCACAACCCAATGTGGAATCATCAGTTGGACTTTGAGATTCTACGATTCTAAATATGTAGCCCAGTTCGATTATTGATAAACCAAAGTCCCCCTTACAATACAATACAATTTATAATTTTTGGATAGGTTTTTTATGACGCCCAGACCAACGACAACAGAGCATCCAAACAAAGAACCAAAGAACGATGTCTGACAAGAGGGTGACCATGATCAAACCAGTCGTTGGGAAAGTGAAATCCCCATCGTACGCTCTTCCGGATGATGATTTCGTGTACGGCATCGAGAGCAAATTGGACATGGAGAATGCCGGTGAAGGTTAGTGGAAATATCTCTTCACCATTATTTAGTGACAAACGAAATTTTCTCTAAATTTCATGTTTCCGAATCGCCAGTCGTTCAAAGTTGGTCCCAAAGCAAGGCCTCGGAACCATCCTCGATCCAGAGCTTCCCCGCGACCACTCGCCTGGCCCTCAAGAACGGGTGTCTCACCTCCAAATCACAGCGCGAATATGGGAAGCAGTTTCCTGTCATGAAAAACTCGTATGAATCGCAACACAAGGCTAAACACGGCGAGGTCGATAAGGCGACGAATCAGGATTGTTTTGACCAACAGCCTCAAGAAATTTTCGGGATAAAATCGTTGAAGAACGAAGTCGGCATGACGGAGCTATTGCGCTGCATACCATCCGAGCTCGAGGAGGAGAAGGACTATCCCGACCTGAGCGGTAAGAAGCGCCACGGGAGTCTGCCGCCAGCCAAGGCGACGAAGTCTTCTCTTAGCGTCGCCAAATGTCGAGAACCCCCCTCCGAGGAGGAGATGGCGAAGAAGAAATCGGTTGAGGAATTCAAGCTGACAAAGTTCAAGAAGATCCAGGCTAAAGTCAAACAATACATGTAATTTGTTTTGTTTGTGATATATTAAACAAGCGATTCGAAAGGGAGTTGTTTCCTACTCTGGGTTCTAATCGTTACATTATATAGATGCCTCTCACATTTAGAGATGGCTCGTGTCATTCAAATAGTCTTATGAACAGCTCTTTGCTCATGGAGAAGTACCGACTCGCTTCGCAATGGCCTTCTCGAACCTGACCAACGCCTCGGCCACCTCCGATTCCTTCACCACCAACGGCGGCACGAAACGAACGACGGTCGGTCCCGCCGCCACCAGCAACAGGCCCTCCTTCATGGCATCCCCGACGAGCTCGGCGGCGGTACACCCGGCGTCGTCCTTGATCACCACCCCCCTCAACAGGCCCCAACCGCGAGTCTCGCCTAGGACCGAGGGGTAACGCCCGGCGATGTCCGCGAGTCCCGCCGCGAGCTGCTCCCCCCTCGCCTGAACGTTCGCCAATACGTCGTGCTCACTCAGGTACTCGGCGACGGCCAACCCAGCCGCGCAGGCGAGGGGATTGCCTCCGTAAGTGCTCGCGTGATCTCCGGGGCCGAAGGTGTCCGAGACCGACTTGGCCGCCATCATCGCGCCGATGGGCACGCCGCCCCCGAGAGCCTTCGCGGACGTGAAGACGTCCGGCTTAACGGCGAGCTGCTCGTGTCCCCATAGGCTGCCGGACCGTCCCATCCCCACCTGTACCTCGTCGCATATGAGCAGGGCGCCGTTGTCGTCCGCGAGCTTGCGCGCGAGGGCGAAGTACTCCCGCGTGCCGGGCTTGATCCCACCCTCGCCCTGGAGGGGCTCGAGCATGATGGCCGCGAGTCCGCGCCTGCGACCGGCGGCGGCGTGCTCGGGGGGGGTGACATTGATCTCGTCGACGAGGGCGCGGAGCGCGTCGAGGTCGTTGTAGGGGGTGTATCGGAACCCCGCGACCATCTCGCCACCGTAGGTGAATCCCTTGTGGTACTTGGGCTGGGCCGTGGCGGTCACCGTCGCGAGGGTACGGCCGTGGAAGGATTGTTCGGCCGTGATGATGACAGGATCCTGGGGTTGGTAATATAGGACAGCAGAAAGAGATATTTCGTTTGCGTGAGTGAAACGCTGATCAGATGGAAACTTCGCCGGGGGAAAAGACGGGGGGGGGGGGTCCTTCGCTTTTCATCTTTCGCAAGGTCGCTTCTGGCGGACGGCACCTTCCCCATTCAGCCGTGCCGTAAGCACAAGTCGTGCTATTATTGAACTGGAATTCCCAACTCACCGTGATCCCCCGATTGCTCGCGTGTCTCCTAGCCAGCTTGATCGCGGCCTCGTTCGCCTCGGCCCCCGAATTGCAGAAGAAGGCCTTGTCGGCGCACGAATTCTCGCACAGCCAATTCGCGAGCTGTCCCTGCTGCGGCGTGTAGTACAGGTTGCTCACGTGATGCACGCGCTTCATCTGATCGCTGACGGCCTTGGTCAGTTCCGGATTGTTGTGACCTAGGGCGCAAGTGGCGATGCCGGACACGAAGTCGAGGTACTCCCTCCCGGTATCGTCGGTGAGGGTGCTGCCGGAGCCGGAAACGAAGGTGATGGGATACCGTCCGTACGTCTTCTGGACGCGAGTGTCGAACAGCTCGGAGGTCGTGTGGGGGACGAGCTTCGACGGAGGGACGAGCTTGGTGGTGACGTGTCCCACCTCCGCTGCCACCTCGGACGATTCGACGGTCGACCGGAGTCGAGAAGACGCCGTCGTCGTCGCGGACCCGCCGCGACGGACGGCGAAGGCGTCGGCGGACGAGCCGCCGGAGAGGGCGAAGAGCGCCACGAGGACGGAGGCCTTTTGTGCGAGATTCATTGGCGTCCGATGAGGATAAAAATAATAAGGTGTTTTAAAACCGCTGGATGTGGGGCGACGAATTATCGACTTCGCGTCTGTGATTTTTATGAGCAGCTTTCTTTGTCCTGCGGCTGCCCGACTCCTTGCTCTCGACTCTCGACTTTTTGGATGGATTTGCGGCAGAAGAAAAGAAGAAGAGTGAAAATTTGACTTTCCGCGTTGGAATTGCAAAAAATCCTTGGTAACCGCAAGTGCACTGCTCAGCGGATGAACACTAAAATATCTTGTGTCTGTGTCCTGTTTCTGGTGCGCGGAGAGGAAAAAATAAAAAAGATCCGTTTTGGACATGATTTTACCTACTTATTCCAACGTTGAGTTTAGGATGGTTGGTATCGACAAAAAGATCTAGGTACTCGCAATACTACGAGTTGGGTAATAATTGAGAATTTTTTTGCTAGCCTACTTCCTGCCGAGTTGCTGCCCAGTTGCTAGCCTACTTCGCAATAACGCTAGCTTTGCCTAGTCGGAGCACTAAAAATACTCCGACCCCCCATCGATAGCCTCCGTCGACGCGGAATAGCTCCACAACTGACGAGAGGGGGAGATCCGAAACCTAACCCCCCTCAATACCAACCTATCCAGTCATTCTTAGTCGGTGGCCTGCGTCCTGTTGCCGCCGCAGTCCTCGTCATTGTCGCTGTCGACTCCTCCCCCCCCATCACCGTCAATAATCACCCTCTTCTCGCCCTGATCGTCCGTAATGGAAATTATTAGCATCGATGATGCGTCCTCTTCTATCGAAGTCGAAGGAGGCGCTGGGTCAGATGTGGAGGAGTTGATTAATTGGGACAGAGAGCTTCGTCGGACGAGCACATTTGTGACGGCGGTGAAGATCCTCTCCGGCCGCGCGTACAGCTCGCCGACCCTGGCCGACCAGCAGAAAGTACTCCTCCGATTTGTGAATGAGCCCGCAGAGAGCTACTTCAAGAGAAACTCGACGCAGGCATCGGCCTTCGAGAATATTATGTTTGATTGTAAGTCAGGGTGGAAGCCAGGGCAGACTGAGGCGGCTCAAGTGGCAAACATCAAGAAGAAGTGGAAAGTCCGCTTCGTCGCCGAGCAGCTAGCACTCCTGCTCGTGCTCCGTCGTCAGGTCGAGAAGGCGAAGAAGGAGAAGGTGGTCGAGCAGCAGCGCACTCTTCGCTCAGAAACTGCGTCTGCATCTGCAGGCGGTGTCCCCAAGAACAACGCCCTCAAGCGTGCATTCTCCAAGCTGTGGAAGATGTACGAGACACCCCTCAAGAATTATGTCGTGGCCGAAAAGAAGAGGGAGAACGCCACCTATCGTACTCCCTCCCTCTCCTTTCAGCTGAATGGACAGCGTGCTCAGGATCTGGTTCCCTGGGGGACATGGACGAAGTGCCCAACAAACTGCCCATCGTGCAGCCACACATCGACGATGCCGCTGCAGTCACCCAAAGAGGTCGTGGCTGAAAATAATAGGCGACGTGCGGCAGCTGATGCCATTGTCGGAGGGGATGGGAAGATCACGGGAGTGGTTGACAAGTCGGGCTGCTATTGCTATACCCAAAACTGCTTCGGTGATGAGGATGGCATTGGGTGCTGGCGCTGCTTCGAGTTGGCGAGGACAACGAAGAGCGACGAAGACGCGCGGCCTTCAGGTGAGAAGGCACAGGGAATCTGTCGTTTTGACTGTGATGTTTGTAGATGTGACTGTCAGGTCACTTTCGACGAGTGCAAGCGCCAAACCATCGCAACAGGCCTTACAAAAAATGCTCTCAAGAATTCGAAGACCACCGTCGTCAAGAAGAAGGAAGCCCAACGAGAGGGAGGCCGTTCGCTGTGGTTTGAATACGTGAAAACAAACCTGGACAACGACTCTGTCCGAGCTTATCAAGATGTTGATTACAGGACGGAGTGTGAGGTTGCGGACGACGTTTTAACGGGAACGGCGATCAAGGCTGCATGCGACGCTGTTGTGCAGTGCAACCCTGATGTGATGCGCGGTTTGCAGGAGGTCATCCCTCGTCAAAATACCATCGAAGTCACTCCAACACAGGCAGCAGGAGGCAAGAGGAAGAAGGTGAGTATGTCTTATCAACAAGCAAGGGATGATTTGTTGGGACGGAGGGGACAGAGGAAGAGTCCACCTGAGATCCCAGCCCTCGGCGACAACACTCCCCCTGCTTCGATTTTTTTGAGGAATGCAGGTAATCGTTTCCACCGCAACGGACTTAGCTCTGTCCCACTGAATCCACACGGTGAGCAGGCGGGTGCATCCGTGGCTGTCACAGCAGCAGCAACGGTCCCAACAGGCCCTGCAAAGCTAGACAGGGTCGGGAAGAAAGTGCTTGAGAAATTCATGGACCCGACAACTACCCCGGGGACCAAGAAGGTTGTGGCGAGGACACACAACAAGATCGCAAACAGAGACCCTGCCATGACCAAGATGGTAGACTTGTTCGAGTTTCAGTGCACTCAAGAAGTTGCAGAGACCTGCATTGACCTCGAGCGCAACATGGGTTAGATAATTCATATTAGAAATCTAGTTTTTTCATATAAAATCCATATTATTTTACTAGCCATCTAATTCCATTGGTAGCCGCAGTGCAAGAACGTCTCATCAAATCTTCTGATTTGATGAGCTGCCACCATGATCTCGTGCTCGAGTCGATTCATGTTCCAATCCTCTTCCTTTTTTAGTCTAATCTTCTCCATCACCTCACAGATCTTGTACTCGATCGGGCCATATTTTGGATGGTATGGAGGACGAGCCACGATAGAAAATTGGCTTGGACCAAAACGGTTGGTCACTGTGGTGTGGACGTACGCGCTGTGATGAGCAGCGAGGTTGTCCCAAATGAAAACCCGATGCGCATCCGTGCCGGGGACATTGTTCAATTCGATATCCGTGCAGACATGGTGGCAGAAGTCACGGAATATGTTGGTGGTGGTGCCAACGGCACGTAGACACCTTATCCAGCGTCGAGGACGATCCAAACTTCCCCGAGCATGTGGAGGCAGGGCCGGATCCCCCGGCTCGATTGCGAATATGATGGTGATCTTAACACCGTGGTGATAGTGTCCGTCCTTCCGGACACGATGCACCTTCACCGCCCATCCCCCTGTGCGGTTGCACTTCTCCAAGGTCACTCCAAATTCATCAACGTCGATGAGTTTCCTCCGCGGCACTTCAAAAATGCCAAGGGGAGGTGGGCAATTCCAAAACCCCCACACCCGAAACTGCACATCTTCTTGCTGAGTTTGGTACCCCTCGACCGAGGCCTTCTTTTTTGTAATCTCCAGCTCGGCCAGACGCTTGGAGATCGCCTCGGTCGAATAAAGATCGCCCCCCTCATTGTAAATGAAGCATGCCATCTCATCAAGATGGGCATCCGGCCAGGCCGTAATGAATGTGACGAGATTAAGGAGATCGGCCCCAATAATCGTCGTCCGGGGCCTATTTCCAGTCTGGCGGTGTGGCTCGGGACGCTTTAGCCATCTGTATATTGTGGCAACAGAAACGTCAATTTGCATGCCTGCATGAAACCTTGTAAGCTGCTGCTGACGATACCAGACAGGATACCCGCTGCTACCGCCATGGCTCGGGTGCGGTGCGATTCGACGGGTCTGCTCAAGCTGCCGCGAAAAGCCCAGATCTGCCCGAGCCTTTGCCACAAGGTCGGCGGGATCGGTCGCCCCAATCGCTGGCATGATCGTGAAGGGGGGGCGGCAAACTCTCGTCAGTGGTTGAGTTATTCCGTGTCGACGACGGCTATCGATGGGGGGACGGGAGATGACGGCGATGTGCTTGGGGAGAATAATTTAATTCTCCTCTCGTCAGGGGGTGGAAGCGGCGCCGTGCGAGGGGATTGTCGATAGGGCCCTTTACTAATGATGCGTGAAGGGGGGGCGGCAAACCCTCGCGCAGTTGTGGAGTTATTCCGCGTCGACGGAGGCTATCGATGGGGGGTCGGAGTATTTTTAGTACGTTGTTGAGACTCCCACATCCCCTTTCTACTAGGCAAAGCTAGCGTTGTTGCGAAGTAGGCTAGCAACTGGGCAGCAACTCGGCAGGAAGTAGGCTAGCAAAAAAATTCTCAATTATTACCCAACTCGTAGTACTTGTTGGTGCTACCATTTGGCTTTACCACAATACATATCTACCTAGGTATCTCCGCCCAATAATGGTCCGATCCAGATAATTAAACATGGAAAAGTGTTCGCTGATGATGTGTTGGCAATGTGTTTCACTAAGAAATACTCTACATTAATTATTGTGGGAAAAAGCCTCTTCGGCTAAAAAAAAAAACACGCCCCCTCAAACACCAACGTCCATGTCGAATGAATGCCTTTCAACTGCCACCTTTGCCGCATACTTTTTGGCCTTAAGCCCTGCCCGAAACTCCGATCGATCCGATTTCTCCACCTTAACCTTGGACCACTGCTCCGCTGTTGGCCGATACCCCATCGAAATGGGCAGATAAACTATGTCCTCTGTGTCGTCGCGATTGGAACGGCCCGCTACTCCATCCACTAATGTCGCCACAACTCTTGTCGCTCTTACCTCTCCAAGGTTCATCATGTACTCGAAATGTGCCTTCAGCGGCACCAAACGTGCATCATTACGCCTGATGGCATTGTGCGCCACCTTGCCTTTGCCCTTGTGCTGCGGCAGAACGAATCCAACCTGACTAGCTTGTCAGATTCATCGCATCCTGGTGTCCCCGATGCCCATCACCAGCTGAATGCCGCTTTGGCATAATTCATGACTTTGGAGTGATTTCTTCACGGAGAGATTGGTGTTCGAACTGCCGTCGAACGGCAATTGGACAAAGTTAGCCTTCTCTATCCCCAGACGCACGTACTGATACCATTCCATCACCACCAAATCTTGTTCGAACTTCGACTTCCACTCGAACCAGACCAAGTAATTCGCCACTGCTTGCAGGACATTTTCGTCATCAAGGATAGAGAGGCAGTCGCACCCGTATTTACGCACTCCATCGCCGTCTCTGACCCTTCAAGATGAGAAGTGAAATAATTAATTAAATCATCATCAGCCATGGACAACTTACTTGCTCGTGTCAACGATCATGATTTTGTCATGTTCTTATAGGTTTGTCACCCCTGACTCGCCGGCACTTCGAAGCCCTCCCTACTAGGGGGTCCAGTGGGTCCTCTCCCGCCAAATAATTTTGGTATGGCGGGAACACACTAAAAATTGAACAAAGAAGTTCTTTTGCTCCCCCCCAAAAAAGTGACCGGCAACGGACTGACGGGGGGGAGCGATTTTGTCTATGACCTTTTCCCCCTCCCTATCCCCCCCCCCCCCTTATCAAACAATATCATTGCCTTGACAAGGGAATCAGTAATTTTTCTCAGCACTACGGCATAAGGCATGCGGGGTGCGATGCCGTAGCATCGGCAAAATTTGGAATTAATGCTGCCCCCGTGGTGTTTGTGAGTGACGAAAATGCTGAAGGACCACCACGCTAAAATGACGACGATGATAAAATCATCGTGCTCACTCCACCCGCCCTTCAAAATATAACAATCAACCGACAATGATGACCCGATAGGATAGTGGTGGGGTATGGTACTGTGCGAGGGAGGTGAGAAGTGAAGGGCAAGATGGCAGGGGGGGGAGGAGTGACGTCGCTGCCATCGCACAGAACGACGAGCGCCGCCGTTGTCTTTAAACAACAATCAACCTTACAAATGATGATGGTGGAGGCGGTGGTGGCAGTATTGTCACGCGGGCGGCAGATGGCCAACAATACTGGGCGGGGAAAGGAGGGGGTCGCTCACTGCCGTTACCGCCATCACCGCTGTCATCGCTGTTGCAGTCACCGCTGCCGCCGTTATCGTTGTTGTCACCGCACAACGGACGATGGACAATGCCGCGGGCAATTGACGACAACAACAACAACGGAATCAAACAGTGTATGGGAGAGGGAGGGGGATGGCGGTGGCGGCGATGGATGATGATGACAAGACAATGACAATAACAACAAAAACAACAATCATACAGTGGATGGGAGAGAGAGGGAGGAGGGTGGCGGCGATGAACATCAGACAACAACAGCAACATACGACGTGGTTGGCGGACGGGGTGGGCGGGTGGCGGATGGTGCTGCAAGAGTGGTTGGGATGGCATCAACGGCGACGGCAATGTAGTTGATAGGTTTAAATGTTAATAAGCCCCCCTGTTGAATTCCTACGTAGGATGTACCAATTCCCTACGTACATTTTTTCCCTGCCATTTCGCTGTTACCCCCCAGACCATGGTGTCCGCCATTCTGTAGCAGCAACGGCCCACGTCAATGTGAAACCATGCTCCAATACTTTAGGGGCGTCTTCCTCAAGTGCATGGGAACAATTCCCATGATTTTAATGTCTCACCTGCGGGCAGTTTATATATGGCAATGCATACTAACAGCGGGGTAATTTTTTGCTAGCTTGTGCTAAAAATACTGTGGTAGCACCAATGGCTAACTTTGAGATGAAAACATATCCCACTCAATTGGCATCTTCTCCATGCATATGAGAACTTCTAAAATGCTTTTCATGCTCTATATGCATTAGGCTAGGAAGTTACAAGGTGCAATAAGAGCATGTAAGAACACTAGATAAACAGGGTGTTTTGTTAGGGGGGTCCACCACCCCTGTAATAGCCCCGATGACCCACTTGGTGTCATATTCTGGTCCCAAAACTTTGCATCCTTCTTCCAAACATACATACAAGCAATTTGACATACTTAAAATGATCCATATGCATGTGCTCTGGCTCTTTAAAAATGGGCTCAAATTAGCATGTAATATGGGCCATTTTGTTAGCGTGAAACACTTCCATGTTTGGGGCACCCAACGGGTGGGTTCTGGTCAATTTTTTCCAACAAAACTTTC